>AWWV01013372.1:0-23928 GCA_001974805.1 Corchorus capsularis | reverse complement strand
TATATATATATATATATATATATATATATATAGATATTCATACATTTCATTGTCTTTTTTGAGATGCATAAGGAAATTTAACAACTCGAGAATATGAGAATCTTTATTTGCACATACATTCCACGCGGCTAACATGTTTAAATTAAAATAATTAAAATTATAATTATATGTCAAATGAAATAATTCAACGTGCACTTCTTTTATTCTAAAAAACTTTAAATTCTTATTAAAAGGAAATAATAAACTTCTTCTACATCAGATTTTTCTTTTTTAATGCAAGAATGATATATGAGTTGTTTAAATTTTCTATTCTTTTGCATGTTTTCATCTTAGTTTGAGTATTCCATTCAAGTTTGCAATTTAATTTGAAATTCATACACTTCATTACTGTTTTTGAGACATCAACTTCATTACTGTTTTTGAGACATCAACTGGAGACACATAACATATATTAAAAACTCTATGAAAACACCATGTTGAACCCTAATATAGAAATAGAAATACAATAATTGAAGCAATATCATTTCAGAAACTTCAAAGAAATTTAAATAAATATATATAAGAAGTATGTATCAAATAAATACATATAGAAGCTTTTATGTGTTGAGAACATAAATGAAGAAGACATTGATGTATGAAACTGACAGGAGTGTTAAGTTTAAAGAAGAAAAGGAAGGTTTTAGGATTTAGAGCTGGCTGTTGTAATTGTTGAATGCCCAGCTTGATCTTCATTTTCTTATTTCTAAAAAACTTTTAATCTTTCATCATCATGGAGAAACTTCATGTGCCTTGGTGAAGCCTGCAACTGCATAGTTATGAACTTTTTAATAGGCAAAAGAAAGGAAATTAACAGGCTTATTTAGAAGCTAACAATATTAAAATTCAATATGTAAATAAAACTCAAAAGAAAGGAATGACCAATTCAACAACCATTTGGAATGCTAATCCCTATTTATATCTCTGATAAATATGCTAAATGACAAATAATTATTTATTGAAAGAGGAAAGCAGTTGCATGAAAGCATGTCAAATAAGAAATCTACTATTTTCGCAATTTATATAACCCTTTCCCTATTAATTTCATAATGATACAATTGAATGAAATATGATTATTCCTTAACCACCCAACAATCAGCAATCTGTCAATTAAAATGAAATGAAGAAATTGGAATTACCTGAAGAATTATTTGCCCACAAAATCCACATGCATCAATTCTAAACGAATTAATCATTTTGAAACAATTAATTTCTGGTAATGAAATATAAACCTTAAAATTCTGAAATTTTCTCTCTTGAACTAATCTTACCAACCATCTAGGGGACTTTATGATGAAATTGAGCCTAATAATCACAACTGCAATTTGCAGTTGTAATCATTCCTGCAACCAAGAACCATCTTCAAGTAAGCCTCTACAACTATCTTTTCTGAATTGCTTATGTCAGACATGGGAAAATACTTTGCAGGAGGTTAATTTCAAGTGTATTTCAATTTTCAACTTGTCTTTTTTTTTTTCCGCACTTCATCAACATTAGTAAAATTAGTTGTGCAAATGAAAAATCAGAGAAAACAGAAAATTACAAACATGAAAACCTTACTGAAAATAACTGGGCTTTTGCACTACAGTTAACATTTAATTCTATGGCCTATCTGTTTATGTAGAGTATCATTCTCCATAATAGCCTTTTGCTCCTGAAAATATATATTAAACCATACAGTACTAATCACAATCATGTAATTACTAAAGAAAGGATCCTTCCATAAGAGCATTGTGTTGAAGTATTAATATGCTTTGCTTTTTCTCCAGGGGCTAATTGAATTTACTAAATTGGAACAAATTATGGAAAAGATAAAAAGCTTAAGAATTGAAATTGAGTATTAAAACCCTTTTGAAACTCATAATTATTGAGCAGTAAGCACCATGAATCTAAAGTCTCTAAAGAGAGAAAACAAACAGAAGTGGAAATCAAGGCATAGTCACTTAAAACACACAACACAGAGAGCAAAATTTAAGTGAATCAATCAGCAAGTATCTCATCGAGAAGAGTAAAACCATTACTCAATCACCAATAGTTAATGCAAGAGATTACCTTGCATACAATGAATGTCCAAGAGAGCCAACTGCAAAGCAGCAGTGAATTCTGAAAGCAACCCAAATAGCTGTAAACAGAGAAACGAATCAAAAGGTAAAGTGATCATCAAATTGACAGCTAAATTAATATATAGAAAGGTCCTATAACCATTTAAAAGGAAATCCCTGCATGAATCATCATCCACATTAGCTTTTCTTTTTTTCACTTAAATTTCAATACTAAAATTTGATACCACATCAAGTGAATTGTTTACGTCAATTTTACTTACAGAATGTGTATGACTTTTGGAGACTGTTCTTGACATAGGTATGTTAACACCAATGCTAATTCTGCAAGATAGACAACAAAAAGCCATAATTCAATAATTATAATGTTTACAACATTTTTTTTTAATATGTAGGGTTATTTTCAACACTCTCTTTGGTCTTGGGTTATTTTAAAAACAATTAAAAAAATTAACCGGCAAGTTGTGGAACCCTAAATGGTCTATGTAATAAACAATTAACTGACAAGTAATTGGAAACTCCTAATCTGTACAAAGCAAGCATGTAGTGTTATTCCATAACTGACCTTTTACAAAAAACATTAAGACTATTGAAACATTGCACTATCCAAGCCGGCAAGCCCCACTTATCATATAGCTTCAGGTTTACCAAAATGTTTGCTTTGTCTGCTACTCTGCATCTCAGAACTTCCACGATTTCATGCAGCAACATCTTCATGTTTGCAGCCTGTCAAATCAAAATAGAAGATGTTTAGACCTATCTGTTCAATCCACGAAGTAGCATAACATATATTTCCAAATTTTCTTTCTGAACATACATGAAAAGAAACTAGTGATCTCGGGTTTCCTCCTCTATTTATCAGTAGCAATATGAAAAAAAAAAACATAAGCATAACATCAAATAGTTAAAGGGCAAGAATGTATAACAATTTTGCAATTTAAAGTAGGAAAGGGAAAAAATTACCATTCTTGAGCATCATACAAATTACATATAGGATTCGGGTCAAATCATATAAGGAAAAAATCAAACAATGAGTTCAATAAAGCGTAAACTAAAACTCGCCTCAGTTGAGAAGAAATTCCTACCTTAGAAATCATTGTCACATTTCCAAACACCATATCACTTGGAAACACTCCTTGTCAAGAATGAATTTCAAAGAAACATCTTGCATTTCAAGGATGACTATGATGATCCCATCTTGAAGTAAATTTAAATAGCGATAAAAATGATATTGGAGAATATGCAAAGACATCCAAGTATACTTATGAAATACTAATGCTTTTTTTAAAAGAAATGCATATGACAGCCAATATGAATCAAAATATTACCTTTGCAGCAGATTGAATTTCTCTTGCAGTCATATCCAAGAATATGACGTGGTCATTCACTGCAATTTCAAAGAATATCATGGGAAGAAGAAGAAGAAACATTCCAATTAACTAAATTCTTTTGCCACATAAAACTGCCAGAGGCACTCCTATTAACTAAATTCTCTTTGCTCCTACTGAACTTATATCAACAACTAAAATTAAATTAAACAAAGTTATCCCAAAAAGATTCCTCCCAAAAACAAAACAAAACGTTAATAATAATTAAAATTAGTCAAGAATCGATTAAAGAAGGCCAAACCTTCTAAAGCCAAATTGGTGAGTCTTTCAGTGTTATCTTCTGAAAAACTAAAGAGAAAAAATGTATACCCAATGGATAATCAATAGCAGCAAAAAGAATAGAGCATCAATAGGCAAACGTGTAATATTGCATATTCAAATCTGAAATCCAAATGCCAATTCCTAATGACTAAGCTTGAATACAAATCAATAACAGAAAGAAAATGGAAAGCTAGAAAGAACACATTGCCAACAAATCCCAGAATAGAAACACCAAACTCTTCCAAATTATGCGCCTTACGATCTGAAGCCATCTTTTTACCACTGCCAATCAAAGAAAAATCGAAAATTAATTTCAGATTGTCAATGTGCAAATAATTTGACAAAAGGAACATAAGAAAATATTATCTAAACCCTTTTTAAATTGCTTTTCCCAATAGAACTCAGAATGTTCAAAGTAGAAGGCATGGAATTAAAGCAAGGAAACCTAACCTGAAAGAAAAAATGTGACAAATAAATCTGGAGACCCAAAATGAATATGTAATAATATTCAACAATGTGTTTGAATGTCTCCTATTTGAAACACTATAGCCATTTTATTTATGTGTTTTCAGTGCTTCGGGGATTTATTCACACTTCTCTGAATTTGAAAATTTTTGGAGAAAGAACTGACCTTCAGGGCTGCAGAGAGAAGATAGGGACTGCCAAATCTCTTCTCTCTCTCTGAAATGATTGATAAAATATCCACGTGGCTCCAAAAGTAATCACAATTTCGAACCCCAAAAGCTTTCAACTTTGAACTTCGGATTTAGGCGTTGGACAACACTGATAGTTCATAGTTTCATATAAAGTTTACTCTAATTATATGCAATCTTTGTTTTGAATTTAGATTTCATATTATTACTCTTTTTCATTTTTTTCACATTATATATTGCACAAAATTTAGTAATGGAAGGCTTTAGGAGACAAACAATAACGCAAAAATACTATATTTCCCAAATTTTGTTATCATTGTTGTGAAATTAATGAAAAACAATGGAATATGAACAATAAGAACAAAACCTGGATTGATACATACATACCCATTTAATTTGCAGAGAACCTTTGCTTGAATTTTCTCTGATCGGCGGTGAAGTTCGTCGAGGGAGATCCTCCTCAACCCTTGCGCTTAGGTAAGTCGAGGGAAAAGAAGAAAGATGGAGAGAAAAGGATTGAGGAAAGGGAAGGAAGAAGGGGGAGAAGAAAGGGGCGGTGCTGGGCCTGCTGCCCATTGATAAAAACTAAAAAGCTTTGCTTCTTGTGAGAAAGAAAACAGAAAGAGCCAAACCCCAAACCCTAGGGAAGAGAAAATGGGAGAGACTAAAAACTCCAATTTAGCTCTTCGAATTCAACCCAATCTTTAAATGCTTTCATCAATATTTTTAGCTCAGGTTCAAAGAATCTATCGAGTAAGTGGAAAGATAAATAATGAAAATAAAATTTTATAAATTAAATAGGAAAAAACATATAAAAGAAAATAAATAGGGAAAAAGACTTTTAATTAACTGGTGGGATCCATATCTAGATTTTATCTTGTGAATCCATTATGTGGAGACTGGAAAGACAAAAATTGAAAATGGAAGTTAGAAATACTAATTAGAGAAAAGGGAAAAAACGTAGGAAATAAAAGGGAAAAAAAAATTTTTATTCCATTAGTGGGACCCATTCTAGCTTATACTCTGTAAAGCCTCAAATGACTGCCACGTGTCGTGCAAGGAGAGCACATGTATATCCCATTACTTGTAGGTAAGATATGCATGGCAAAATATATTTTTACTTTCTTTTTTTGTTTTGGTAGAAAAATTGACCCTATTTATGACCAATCATTTTAGAGAAAATATGAGAAGCCAAAGAGATGGAGAGAGATCAGAGAGAGTCCCAAACCTGTTGGTGAGAAAAGTTGTGAAGGAATAAGTTGTTTGATTCATACGAGTGCTGACTGCTGAGTGCACACCCTGAATTAAGGCTTTCCATAATCCATCCCAGACTCAGAGCAGCCACAGTCCCACAAGGCAAGAAAGAAGCTATTCTTTTGCTATAAATAATTAGCTCTCTTGTTAGGAAGTAAGGTCCTTTCGATCTTAACATATAGTAAAAATAAATAAATTATCTTCTGTGCAAGGAAAAAATAAGGAACGAATCCACCAAGGGAACAACCTTTTTAAGCCCATTTCCTTGGTATCCTCTCATATTTTGACACATCTATAGAACTATAATAAATTTGAACTAAAACGAAACTAACCTATTTGAATTTGAAAGTTGTTTCCTTGATACTTCCTGCTCTGAATCTCTAAAGTCTAATCATAGTTGATGCTTGATGAACACAAGCATGTGGTTCACCACATTGGATTAATTGATGAAGCAACATTGTTGGGCACCTTGGCTTGGTGAATCACAAGTTCACAACCTTTTTGTAAAAATTGGCCTTTCAATGAGTTTCAATGAAAATTCTTATAACTTTTTTATATATTTATAACCAAAATTTACTATAGGAAAAAGTTTAAGATAACAAACAAAGTAAAAAATAAATCTAATATTAGGTTGCAAAACCCACATACAGTTTGAATGTGAGATCATAAAACTTTGAGGAGCATGCATATGCCACCAATTTAGGCGAAAACTTAAGTGTCTCCATGCATCTAGTTAAACTCCTAATAATATGTAGTTAGACTAATTGATTAATTTGAATTACTCAAAAGTATATAAACTAATTCTATATATAAGATTGATAATTTTTTTTTGATCGAAGTTAGATTGATAATTAATAGTTTAATATTACTAATACAAATAATTAATAGTCATTTAAGTATAAATGAATCAAAATCCTATAATCAGGTTCATAAAAAACACCTATATATTAATTAGGGGGAGGGGGCAGAATTAAAGTTCAATAGTTACATAATAATAATAACATATCTATATATACGCTCTTGGAAAATTTTGGGGGGGCGACCGCCAGCCCTCGCCACCCCCTAACTCGGTCCCTGATAAACACAAGCATGTGGTGAAATATCAGCAGACAGTAAAAACTGGAGTAATTGATGAAGGCAAGATTGTTGGGCACCTTGGCTTGGTGAACCACAATCTTTTTGTAAAAATTGGGCTTTCAATGAGTTTCAAATCTGGGTTTGCAAAATCTTGAGGCTCTTCGTAAAACAGATTTTTTAGTCTAAGAGGGTTATAGATGGGCTCTCCTCTCGGCTTTGGCCTTTAAATGTTGTTATTAAGGACTGAAATTGATCTTGGATAGCATCTGCCATATATCAAATGAGACTTCTTAACCCTTGATTTTATTTATTTTTTTTTTACTAGTTATACTTATATGGCATGTTATAAGAGGATCCATGTTGATAAGGGGAGGAGAATGTTACTGCCAAAAAAAAAAGGGGGAGGGAGGAGAATGAAGATGATATGAATTACTAAATGAAATAGAGAAACTCATGTATGCTATGGAACGTGAGAATAAAAAAAAAAAGAAAAAGAAGTTTTCGCAAAATTAAGACTATGTATAAATATTTTATATGCGTATAACTTCGTATATTAGGAGCTACATGTATGATGTATATAGCTATTATATTAAAGATAATTACGACCTAATATGTGAATTATAAAGTTTTTCTTATTGAAATGGACTACAAAATAGGAGGTAGTCCTCTCCTTTCCCATAATCCCATCCCGTCCATCTCAGGTTTCGAACCCGGGACCTCCCACAAGAAGTCCCCAGGTTTCTTATGTTTGTTCTTATGTTACCTGAATTGAATTAAACAGCACTTTCGGTTTCTTTAAAAATAGTTGTCAAACGTGAATTGGAAAAACAGGAGAGCAAGAAAAAGAAAAGAGTAAATGAATAATATATATAATGAAAAGAACATTTCAATGCCTAAATCAATTAGGCAAAAAAAAAATATATGTTTTTGGAGCCTAAAGGTAATACTCAATAGACAGATAGATAGGATTTTTTTTTTGAGCAGAACAGATAGATAGGATTAATTAAGACTATAATAGTTGGTATTCCATATAATTCTAAATATAACTAGTATATAATTAAGAAAAATATCTAAAATTGCTCTCCAAAATGTGATGAGAGTGCATATATTTCATCTGCTTTAAGTGTATAATATATGCATAATTTTTTTTTTCCCGAGAGGGTTATATATAATTCTAGCTAGAAATGAATATTTATCTATCTTATCCAGATGCCTGGATATCATCAGCTAATTGATCATTCTCATTATCATCTGCTTTACAAGGACCATAAGCCTTGCAGCAAGCAAGATAATACACAAAATTAAGCACGCTCAATCCAACAATGAACCAATAATAATAATCATAGTGCCCCTTATTGATGTTGCTGGAAAGCCAACTTTCCCCTCCTCTTTTACTAATATCTTCCACTGCGTCCATTATAAAACTTGCCACCAGACCTCCAGCAAATAACCCTAACAAGTAGAGACTTGATGCTATGCTTGACATGGTTTTAGGTAATTCTGAGAAATAGAATTCATACTGTGGAACCGCATAGAAAGCCTCAGACAAGCCACAAAAGAGATGATATGGCATTACCCATAGTGCAGACATGGGTACTAGGGCTTGTGGTTCATCCGAATGTCCTTGTTTGATTGCAATTCCCCGCCGAATATACTCTGCAATGGCTGCTGATACCATGGCTGCACAAGAGAAAAGAAGGCCAATTCCCATTCTCTGTTTCAAACCAAGACGAACTGGTTTTCCTTTTACTTTTGATGCTAAAGGGAGAGCTATATGTTCATAGAAAAAAATCCCCATTGTCAGGGCGATTATCATAAACACAGAGAAAGAAGCTGCTGGAATTTCAAATTTTGAAGTAATATGTCGGTCCATGGTGATTGTTTGAATGACTATAAAAGAGCCTTGAGAAACAACCACGTGAATCATGATTCCAGTAGAGCAAATGGGCATCACCCTGATTAATGCTTTTAACTCTTCTACTTGATCTACTGTGCAAAGACTCCATGGATTTGAAGCATTTCCATCCAAGGTTAAGTCCTGTTGAGGATTTCTGATCACACAAGCTTTGTTCAGAAACCTGGACAGATTCAAGATGATTAACTTAAGCAAGAGCCACATCACAAAAGGGCTATTATAAATATTCTTTGATTAAATTATAATGTTAGAAGATTGAATTCTACCTTAGATTTTCAGTTGGAGCGTGAAACATTGATCCCGGAAGGAAGCATACTTCATTTGTGGCTTGGGATGGTAAATTGATATGTCTATTTCTGAAAGAGGCGACTAAAACTTGAGCCAAACCAGTCAACAAGCTTGTCTTGGCTTTCAACTTGATGTAGAAGGGGGTTGCCAAGTAGAAGGAAACAAGTGCCGCGAGCATTACAACTGCACAAACCCCAAAACCCATTTTCCATCCTAGGTTGTCTTGAATATAAACGATGACAGTTGAAGCAATAATAAGTCCAAGTGATATTGAAACATAGTACCAACTGAAGAAGCTCCGTAGGGTTTTTGCATGTTCAGGAGTGTTTCTAATTTTGCCCAATTGATCTACACCAAAGGCCAAGATAGACGATCTTATGCCCCCAGCTCCAATAGACATTATGCCCAAGCAAGAATATAAGAAGAGAAGTTGGAGTGTTGTGGGGGATTCATAATTAGGTGTTGCTTGCGGAAACATGGTTGTTAACCAAAACAGAAGTATACCCTGTAATATGATAAAACGTTACTCATCATTCAGCAAATTTATGAATCTATATGTTCTGATCTTCACAAGAACTAGTTGTAATAAGAGGAGTAATAAATATTTTTCTTAGGAACTCCCAGACAGAGCATTTTCCCCTTCCCCTGCATGGTTGCTCCATTTGTTGCATGTCTAAATTAATCACCTTTAATGAAGCTACCTACTAAAGCTATGCACCAGATAAACAAATTACTCCATATATTATACTACTATAGATTAAGAAGACCCAAATTTTAAAGTTGGAGCCCTTTATTATTTTTCAGTCAAACAACTAATCCTAAGTTTTTATTTTCATCTCATTCAGAGCATGAGGTGACAAAATTATATATAGCATCATCATCAATACGGCAGAAAGAAAATGGGAAAGAGATGAATTACCAGAAAACTAAGAATGGATCCGAATCCAACCGTCCGGTACTTTCCAGTATAAGAATCGGCAATTAAAGCACCAACGATAGGGGTGAGGTTGGTGGCAGCTGTCCAGAGATTGATGACATTGGCTGCCGCAGTGTTTCCCATATTATATTGTTGCGTCAAATACAGCATCATGTTTGGAATTAACCCACTAGTCGCAACCCTTTCCAAGGCCTCGTTTGCTACCGCAAATTGAAGTGAAATGCAATATTCTATTAATTTAAAACGGAAATGCATTGGAATTATCATGAATAAGTTTTCGGGGCCATCGGAACGTACCTATGATGAAGGGCAGAGTTCGGAAACCACCCTTTGAGGTTGAGGCTTCGGCTTCCAACAAAGGTTCCCTGATGGCCGCCGCCTTCTCATCAGCCGGAGGAGCTTCCTTGGCCATAATCATTGGATTTTAATTTTAATTTTTCTTCAGTTTGCTTCGCTTTTCTTGCTGCTGGCTATTGTTTGAAGCTAAGCAAAATAGCAAGAAGCTTGATGACTTGAATATATACACATGTCATGTTCTCTCTTAACTTGTATTAATCTTGTGACAACACATATGCTACGTTGCCTCTTACTCTTGGACTAATTGAAAAAAAAAAATGCTGCCATGTTGGTTGGAGTTATTTTGTAATATGTCCCTCTCATTCTTTAAAATTTTAGAATGATCCCAGGTTAAATCGACTGGAATTTCTTTGGAGCCTAAAGGTTATTCTCAGTAGATAGAGGGCTAAAATCTCAATTAGGGTCCTGAACTTTGCGAAAAGGGTCAAATAAGTATCCAAACTATGAAAGGTCAAATTAGTGTCTGAACTTTTCGATTTGGGTCAATTTAGTCCAAAATATTTTGGATTATTTACATTTAACAGACTTATAATCTAACATTTTGGACTGAATTACCCCATATCGAAAAGTTCAGGTACTAATTTGACCTGTTCATAGTTTATGCACTTATTTGACCCTTTTGACAAAGTTTAGGATCCTAATTGAGATTTTAGCCTAGATAAGATAGGATTAATTAAGACAATAATAGTTGGTATTCCATATATATTAATTCTAAATATAATTAGTATTTAATTAAGAAAAATTATCTAAATTGCTCCTCAAAATGTGATGAGAGCATATAATTCATCTGCTATAAGTGTATATATGCATAATTTTCTTTCCCGAGATGGTTATATAATTCTAGTTCTAGCTAGAAATCAATTTTTATCTATCTTATCTATATGCCTGAATATCATCAGCTAATTGATCAGTCTCATTATCATCTGCTTTACAAGGACCATACGCCCTACTGCAAGCAAGAAAATACACAAAATTAAGCACACTCAATCCAGCAATGAACCAATAATAATAATCATAATGCCCCTTATTGATGTTGCTCGAAAGCCAACTTTCCCCTCCTCTTTTACTAATATCTTCCACTGCGTCCATTATAAAACTTGCCAGCAAACTTCCAGCGAATGACCCTAACCAGAAGAGACTTGATGCTATGCTTGCCATGGTTTTAGGTAATTCTGAGAAATAGAATTCATACTGTGGAATCGCGCTGAATGCCTCGGATAAACCACAAAAGAGATGATATGGCATTACCCATAGTGCAGACATGGGTACTAGGGCTTGTGGTTCATCTGAAAGTCCTTGTTGGATTGCAATTCTTAGCCGAATATACTCTGCAATGGCTGCTGATACCATCGCTGCCCAAGAGAAAAGAAGGCCAATTCCCATTCTCTGTTTCAAACAGAGACGCACTGGTTTTCTTTTTACTTTTGATGCTAAAGGGAGAGCTATATGTTCATAGAAAAAAATCCCCACAATCAGGGCGATTATCAGAAACACGGAGAAAGAAGCTGCTGGAATTTCAAAATTTGAAGTAATATGTCGGTCCATGGTGTTTGTTTGAATGACTATAAAAGAGCCTTGAGAAGCAACCACAGTAATCATGATTCCAGTAGAGCAAATGGGCATCACCCTGATTAATGCTTTTAACTCTTCTACTTGATCTACTGTGCAAAGACTCCATGGATTTGAAGCGTTTCCATCTAAGGTTAAGTCCTCATGAGGGTTTCTGATCACACAAGCTTTGTTCAGAAACCTAGACAGATTCAAGAAAATACTCATGAGCAGCATGATGATTAAATTAAGCAAATTAAGCAAGAGCCACGTCACTAAAGGGCCATTTTTGATTAAATTAAGAGAAATTTAAGCTGTACTAAAGAGTAACACTTGCACTTTTTTACCTTAGATTTTCAGTTGGAGCATGAAACATTGATCCCGAAAGGAAGCATACTTCATTTGTGGCTTGGGATGGTAAATTGATATGTCTATTTCTGAAAGAGGCCACTAAAACTTGAGCCAAACCAGTTAACAAGCTTGTCTTGGCTTTCAACTTGATGTAGAAGGAGGTTGCCAAGTAGAAGGAAACAAGTGCCGCCAGCATTACAACGACACAAACCCCAAAACCCATTTTCCATCCTAGGTTGTCTTGAATATAAACGATGACAGTTGAAGCAATAATAAGTCCAAGCGATATTGAAACATAGTACCAACTGAAGAAGCGCTGTAAAGTTTTTGCATGTTCAGGAGTGTTTCTTTTGTCCAACTGATCTACACCAAAGGCCAAGATAGACGATCTTATGCCACCGGCTCCAATAGCCATTATGCCGAAGGAGGAATATAAGAAGAGAAGTTGGAGTGTTGTGGGGGATTCACAAATGCCGCTAAATCGGTCACAATTAGGTGTTGCTTGCGGAAACATGGTTGTTAACCAAAATAGAAGTATCCCCTGTAACATGATAAAACGTCACTCATCATTCAGCAAATTTATGAACATGTTCTGATGTTCACAAGAACTTGTAATAATACTAGTAATATATATTTTTCTTAGGAACTCCCAGACAGAGCATTTTCCCCTTGCCCTGCATGGTTGCTCTATGCTACATGTCTAAATTTCTCTAACCTTTAATGGAGCTACCTACTAAAAGCTAGGCACCAGATAAACAAATTACTCCATATATTACTATAGATTAAGAAGACCCAAAGTTTAAAGTTGAAGCCCTTTACTATTTTCAGTCAAACTAACTAATATTCCTCAGTTAATAAATTGGTTTCACGTTTTCCTCAAACCGATTTAACAAATGCTTCAAAACTTGATTAGCTCAAATTTTCTAACCCAGGTTTTTATTTTCATCTCATTCAGAGTACCTTTTATTTCTGAACAAAAAAAAATCTCATTTAGAGTATAAGGTAGAAAAGATGACAAACAGGCAACGTTAATACTTAATATCCCCACCTCGACAAAGCTATTAAAAAAAGAGACGTCTTAAAAAGCCAACTTCCCAACCATAATTCAAATTTGGAACCAAATTAACAATATTTACATCAGAAAATTCAGAACAAGTAAAAACGTGACAAAACTATAGCATCATGAATACGGTAGAAATTAGAAAATGGGAAGAAGAGATGAAAAAATTACCAGAAAACTAAGAATTGATCCGAATCCAACCGTCTGGTACTTTCCGGTATAAGAATCGGCAATTAAAGCACCAAGGATAGGGGTGAAGTTGGAAGCAGCTGACCAGATAAAGATAACATTGGCTGCCGCAGTGTTTCCCATATTATATTGTTGCGTCAAATACAGTATCATGTTTGGGGATAGCCCACTAGTCGCAACCCTTTCCAAGGCCTCGTTTGCTACCACAAAGTGAAGTGAAAATTGAAATGCAATATTATAGTCACATTAATTGAAAACGGAAATGGGGATTATCGGATAAGTTTACCTATGATGAAAGGCAGAGTTCGGAAGCCACCGTTTGAGGCGGAGGCTGAGGCTTCCAACAAGGGTTCCCTGATGGCCGCCGCCTTCTCATCAGCCGGAGGAGCTTCCATAACCATAACCATTTGATTTTTCTTCCGTTTGCTTCCCTTTCTAATTAAATTACCTTGCTGCAAACAACACTCTGTTTGAAGCTAAGCAAAACAGCAAGCAAGAAGCTCTTTTTTTAACTTAGGAATATACACATGTCATCTTTACTTTCAACTTGTATTAGTATTGTGACAACACATAACTTGTATTATATACTATACTACTAGGTTGCCACTTACTCTTGGGCTAGAGTGGAAAAAAGTAAAAATGCTGCCAGTTGGTTGGAGTTATTTTGTGATATGATCCCTCTAATTCTTTAAAATTTTAGAATGATCCCAGTTAAATCGACTGGAATTTCTTGGAAAAGTGAGAGAAACAGAATAATTAATCAATATATATCATTCGGTGAAATTTTTGTCGGTATCTTATTTTTTTCAGCTATAATTCCTCTTCTATATATATAGTATTATTATGATAATTTAAGCACAATTTTATCAATTTCGATATATACATGCTCTCTTTTTTTTATTTTGGGGTTCCTTTGTTTTAACTACTCATATTGAGACAGGGGACACTCGCGTCGTCGCTCAAATTTATAGGTAAGTTTTGTTTTTGTTTACTTCTTTGACATTAAATATCTTCAACGGAAAATTAAGCATTTGAAACTTAAAAGTAGTAATTTTTAGCATGGAAACTTAACTAACCAAGACAACTTTTGGATGAATTTTTTCCTATTGAATTCAATTTACAAGGCATTTTATTATTCATTGCAACTTTTTTTTTTCTCCTGTTTGTGTCTTTCAGGATGAGGATATACTAAAGGATAGAGGTGAATACAGATTTTTTTTTTTTGGTACAAGGTGAATACATTGAAGTGAAATGCAATATCATAACCATATTAATTAATTGAAAACGGAAATGGCGATTATCGGATAAGTTTTCGGGGTGTACCAATGATGAAAGGTAGTTCGGAAGCCTTTGAGGAGGTTTAGCTGAGGCTTCCAAGAAGGGTTCCCTGATGGCCGCCACCTTCTCATCAGCCGAAGGAGCTTCCATAACCATTGGATTTTTCTTCCGTTTGCTTTCCTTTCTAATTAAGCTACCTCGCCTTGTTTCTGGCTATAAATGGCGTAGTTCCACTCCTGATCTACTTGAAGATGATAGGATTGGGGGATCTGGCTCCTCTCCAGTCCTTGAAATGGAATGGAGAGGCCAGTCTATACTAAGATTATGTCACGTGTTAATTTTTGTATTCGCAACCATTGTAAGTAACCTTATAAAAGTAGTGAAGCACCGTAAAATTGCTCCCTCTCATCCTTTCTTCTCATTTCCATCCTCCTTTTCACATCCACTCTACAATGGGTTCTCCTCAAATGCAGTTTGCAGGTCAAAAACAACACCAAAATTTGTTTTTGGGTAAGAAAAATACCCATTTGCAATTTTAAAAAAAATAATTCCACTCATATTTTCAACTGATAAAAACGCATTTCTTTGTATTTATCATCTTTGGCATTACTTTGTTTTGTTCTGCAAATCAAATAGCTTTTCTAGGTTTATAGTAGAACAACCATAAACAAGTCTTTTGGGTTGTTGCATAACAGCCATGATTGAATACCCTTACAAGGAATTAGGAATTCTATCTAAAATGCTACTAAACCACTGAAGACTGAAGGCAAAGAGGGAAGATTTCGCGAGACTTATGTGTTCTGATTTTTGGGCACTTGGAAAATTTAGAAGACAACTGATGTACATTATTTGTTTTTGAGAAAGAAACCATCTTACTTTTGGAATGGAATTTGCATAAACCCATTATCCGTTTGGTAGAGGAAACAAAATTAATCCACTACAACAAGGTAATTCTAAATTAGATAATATCAAGCGTTAGATTCAAAATTTGCCACTTGTCACTCATCCAATATGGACTGGCCTCTCCAGTTTAAGGACTGGAGAGCGGCCAAATCCGGATAGGGGAGGGCGTGTGGGGTGGACTCTAATTTATTTGCTTGTTCTTATGTAACAAAAATAAATAAATGGCGTACGTTCCTATTTAATATTCTATGTGAAAAATAAATAAACTAAGGGAAAAATTCTATGTGATTGACTCTGTTTGATATTTCAAGTAGGTTCATATTTAAAAAACGGAGGTCCTAGGTATGTATATAGACGGATCGTGTGGCTGACATCGATATCGATAACTCAAGTAATCTAATCGTGGCAAAATATCCATTCTAGTTCTTGAACTACTTACAAAAAGTAAATTGACCCCTCATCTTTTGTTCAGGATTATCTTACCCTTAAACTTTAATTTTTATATAATTTAACCCCAATTGAGAGAAACAATTAGATAGAATTGACCTATTATATGCTTGTTCTTGACTTTTGCTGGGACCAAGCCTGGAAGACTAGTTTGTCAACCGTGCAAGAAAGTTTTCATTGTAAACAGTCTTAATGCTGATCAAATGGTAATCGAATAAAGATTGAGTATTCTAGTTGACTTTGAGTTAATATTTGTGTCTCACTACAAGTGAACAATTTTTACCTGGGAAATTTTGATGAGGTGCAGATTACATTAATAGGTCACCCTTATATAATTGCTCCTCAAAATGTGATAAGAGCATATAATTCATCTGCATAATTTTCTTTCCAGAGAGGGCTATAATTCTAGCTAGAAATTACTGATCAACTTTGATCATGACTCTCATTATTATCTGCCTTACAAGGACCATACGCCTTGCTGCAAGCAAGATAATACACAAAATTAAGGACGCTCAATCCAGCAATGAACCAATAATAATAATCATAATGCCCCTTATTGATGTTGCTGGAAAGCCAACTTTCCCCTCCTCTTTTACTAATATCTTCCACTGCGTCCATTATAAAACTTGCCACCAGACTTGCAGCAAATTGCCCTAACAAGAAGATACTTGATGCTATGCTTGCCATGGTTTGAGGTATTTCTGAGAAATAGAATTCATATTGTGGAATCGCATTGAAACCCTCGGACAAGCCACAAAAGACATAATATGGCATTGTCCATAGTGCAGACATGGGAACTAGGGCTTGTGGTTCATCTGAATGTCCTTCTTTGATTGCAATTCCTCGCCGAATATACTCTGCAATGGCTGCTGATACCATGGCTGCACAAGAGAAAAGAAGGCCAATTCCCATTCTTTGTTTCAATCTGAGACGAACTGGTTTTCCTTTTACTTTTGATGCCAAGGGGAGAGCTATATGTTCGTAGAAAAGAATCCCCAATATCATGGCGATCATCAGCAAAACAGAGTAAGAAGCTGCTGGGATTTCAAAATTTGAAGTAATATGTCGGTCCATAGTGTTTGTTTGAATGACTATAAAAGAGCCTTGAGAAGTAACTACGGTAATCATGATTCCAGTAGAGCAAATAGGCATCACCCTGATTAATGCTTTTAGCTCTTCTACTTGATCTACTGTGCAAAGACTCCATGGATTTGAAGCATTTCCATCCAAGGTTAAGTCTTGTTGAGGATTTCTGATCACACAAGCTTTGTTTAGAAACCTAGACAGAGGCATGATTAAATTAAGCAAGAGCCACGTCACATAAGGGCTATTTTTGATTAAATTAAGGGAAAAGCTATACGTACTAAAGAATATATAGTACTTGCACTTTTTTACCTTAGATTTTCACTTGGCGCGTGAAACATTGATCCTTTCAAGTATAATACTTCATTTGTGGCTTGGGATGGTAAGTTGATATGCCTATTTCTGAAAGAGGCGACTAAAACTTGAGCCAAACCAGTTAACAAGCTTGTCTTGGCTTTCAACTTGATGTACAAGGGGGTTGCCAAGTAGAAGGAAACAAGTGCCGCGAGCATTACAACGACACAAACCCCAAAACCCATTTTCCATCCTAGGTTGTCTTGAATATAAACGATGACAGTTGGAGCCAAAATAAGTCCAAGTGATACTGAAACATAGTTCCAATTGAAGAAGTTCCGTAGGCTTTTTGCATGTTCAGGAGTGTTTCTAATTTTGTCCAACTGATCTACACCGAAGGCAAAGTTAGACGATCTTATGCCACCGGCTCCAATAGCCATAATGCCGAAGGAAGAATATAAGAAGAGAAGTTGGAGTGTTGTGGGGGATTCACAAATGCCGCTAAATCGGTCACAATTAGGTGTTGCTTGCGGAAACATGGTTGTGAACCAAAACAGAAGTATCCCCTGTAACATAAAACGTTACTCTCATCATTCAGCAAAATTATGAATATATATCTTCTGATCTTCACAAGAACTTGTGTTGTAATAATAGTAGTAATAAATTAATATAAACAGCAAATAATAGTACGTAGTACACTAATATTTTTCTTAGGAACTCCCATACAGAGCATTTTCCGCTTGCCCTGCATGGTCGCTTCATGTTACATGTCTAAATTTCTCTAACAATGGAGAGCTACCTTATAAACCTAGACACCAGGTAAACAAATTACATCAAATTTTAAAGTTAGATCACTTTATTATTTTCAGTAAAGCAATTCAGTTTTTAAATTGGTTTCACGTTTTCCTCAAACCGATTTAACAAATGCTTCAAAACTTGATAATTAGCTCAATTTTTCTAACCCAAGTTTTTTTTTTCATCTCATTTCTTTCTTTCTTTTTTTTTTTTTTTTGCCAGAATTTTCATCTCATTCAGATAAGGTAAAATAGAACGTTAGATAAAAACAAAGAGGCAACGTTATTTTCAATCCCCACCTCCTAATACCAACAAACAATACTTCAAATTTCGAACCAAAACAAAAAACACATCATTTACATCAGAAGTGGCAAATGACGAAATTGTCCAACAAGTAAAAACGTGACAAAATCTATAGCATAGCATCATCAATACGGCAGAAAGAAAATGGGAAGAAGAGATGAATATTACCAGAAAACTAAGAATGGATCCGAAACCAACCGTCCGGTACTTGCCGGCATAAGAATCGGCAAGCAAAGCACCAAGGATAGGGGTGAAGTTGGTGGCAGCTGACCAGATAAAGATGACATTGGCTGCCGCAGTGTTTCCCATATTATATTGTTGCGTTAAATACAGTATCATGTTTGGTGATAACCCACTAGTCGCAAGCCTTTCCAACCCCTCATTTGCTACCACAAAGTGAAGTGAAATGCAATATTATATTAATTGAAAACGGAAATATATGCATGGGAATTATCAGATAAGTACTTTTCGGTACGTACCTATGATGAAAGGCAGAGTTCGGAAGCCACCCTTTGAGGAGGGTGAAGCTTCGGCTTCCAACAAGGGTTCGCTGATGGTCGACGCCTTCTCATCAGCCGAAGGAGCTTCCATCACCATAACCATTGGATTTTTTCTTCCGTTTGCTTCACTTTCTAATTAAGCTACCTTGCTTCTGGCTATAAATGGAGAGTGGTTGGTTCGGGTTCCCCTAGCGTAAGTACGTGCTTAACGCAATTAAAGGGGAAATTTTCATGTGATTGATATTTCAAGTAGGTTCATATTTCAAAAACGGATCGTGTGGCTTCTTCCGTTTGCTTTTCCTTTCTAATTAAGCTAACCTTGCTGCTGTCGTCAATCTTAAGATTTTTTTTTTTTTTGATACCGAATCTTAAGATATATATCATATAAATTTATCTTTTGTGCAATACTGCAATGTGCAACAAAGAAAAAATAAATAAAGAATAAGTCCAAGGGAACTACTTTAATTTTTTGGCCCATTTCCTTAGTTGGTATCCTCTCATATTTTGACACCTGTCCCGCACTATGACTCAACACCATCAAACTTTTCTTTTACCGTTCATTCTTCTGACGTCGGACAATTTCTCCAGACCAAGACTCAGACTCATCCTCATCCGTGCGAATCACGTGGACCTGGGAATGAGCGTAACAGGTATCCGGTTGTCGGGGAAAGTGACAGGGCACTTACCCCCAGACGAGGTAGGCGTGGCGTGGGTATCAAACGGGCAAATTTTCCTTTTCTTTTCTGGAGACAAAATCAAAATCTGGGTTTCACGCTTAAGGATTTCACATTTCACTTCACTTGGTTGTTTGTACACTATTTTGATTTAAACACACTGGGCTGAGCTTGATCTCGAGGCTCTTTTTGTAAAACAGATTTTCTAAGTAGTAGATGAGCTCGTGGGCTTTTGGGCTTTGGCCTTCCATTCTTTCTTTTTTCTACTATTGGTTTTATTGGTGGGGTAATTATTTGATACACTGGCGGTGTAAATTTTGAACTCCACAAATTAGGGGTGGGCGTCGGTCGGCTTCGGTCGGGTCGGTGGCAAAATTTTCCAAAAAACAACCACCGACCGACTTCAAACATACCACCGATCACCGACCGACAACCCCCTAAAACTGTCAGTCACCGACCGATGTCGGTTTCATCGGTTGGTCGGTTTTAGGGATCTGTCGGTTTCTAAAAAAAACATGCTGGAAAAATTTTATGCCCATCTCAAACCACCACCATCTTCCCAACCCAAGTACCCAACCCAACTGCGCTTAATGTCTACATCCAAATTGGCATTTTCATCGAACACTTGAAAGGCAGTATTAACAAAACTCTCACCATTCAATTTCAAATATACAACAATGCACATCAAGGAAACAGACCAAAAGAAGAAGATAGCAATTTCAAAGTGGTGCAGAAGCAGAATATTTTAATTTTACAGAAAAATTCCAATTACAACCACCCAATTTCATCATCATTTTTGAAAAATTACACCCCAAAATCAATCAAGCAATATTCCGGTAATACCCAAATTTGCTCAACTTCCTTAAACTCACCCAAGCAAAAGCACACATTTGAAACCGATTCAAAGGAATGAAATCGAAATAGTGAAAGCGATAACTCGATGACAGACAGAATTGAAGAGAATGAACAACACAGATCCACTTCACTTGCAGAGGAGAACAAACGCTAGGCACTTCGTTGCAAATGCAATCTTTATGCTTCTGTTTCTGTTAATTGTTTCATGTCAATTGGGAATGGGGAAAAACAAAATTAGGGCTTTATATTTTAGGGTTCTAGAGATTGAAACTTTGAAAGAGGTCGATTGAATTCTATGGTTTGAAATTTAGATTTGGATTGAAGAAACCTACGTTTGGATCGAAAGGTTCACATCTAGTATGGGGTTCTTTTTCAGGCAGAGGCAGAGAGAAAAGAAGAAAGGGGAAATGGAGAAGATGGATTTGGAGTCTTGAGAAGTGAGATTAAGAAGAGAGAAAGAAGATTGAGGAAAGAGACGTAGAAACCGAGGAGGAGAAGTCGAGAAGAAAATGAATTCTGAAATTCTAAAAGTCTAAAACATAGTGTATATATATATATATATATATATATAATTAAAAATAAAATAGTATATATATTATATGTCGGTCGGGTTCGGTCCCTTTAAATCCAAACCCGACACCGACCGACTTACCACCTTTCCGATCGGTTACAACCGATCAACCGAGCCGATACCGTGAAACCGAGCCGACGCACGTCGGTTGCGTCGGTTCCGGTCGGTAGCTTCGGTTACGGTTTTTTTTTCCCACCCCTACCACAAGTGGGTTGTGGAATTGACACATGTCAATTTTTAATTAATTAAATTTTAAATATTTCAATCTAGTCCCTAAGGAACACATGTCATCCTTCAAGACCTGTTTGTGCAGTCTGCTAAACTTCACTGATGGTGTATTATATATAAACCCTTTACTGTGATGCGTATTGATGTTTGAGTTGATTTGTATTGATGTTTGGGACTTATGCTACCAAAACAAAAGTAGTTGTTAATAGCTTTTCTTTGAAGCAACACAAATCTATTTATTATTGGACAATGGTATATGTACACCTCTACTTATTCATGATTTTGTGTGGATCTGACCTTGAATTTGATCACTCTCATGGTCATCTCCTTTACAAGGACCATAAACCTTGCTGCAAGCAAGAAAATACATAAAATTAAGCACGCATAGGCCAGCAATAAGCCAAAAATAATAATCATAACGTCCCTTATTGATATTACTCGAAACCCAACTTTCCCCTCCTCTTTTACTAATATCATCAACCGTGCTTGTTATAAAACTTGCCACTAGACTTGCCGCGAATGCTCCTAATGCATACACACTGGTTGCAATGCTTGACATCGTTTTAGGCAATTCTGAGTAATAGAACTCAATATGTCCGATTCCATTGAACGCCTCGGCCAGTCCAGCCAAGACATTATATGGCAGTAGCCATAGTGCAGACATGTGAACCATGGCTTGTGGTTCATCTGAAAATCCTTCTTGGATTGCAATTCCACGTCGAATGTACTCTACAATGGCTGTTGATACCATGGCTACACAAGAAAAAACAAGGCCAATTCCCATTTTTTATTTCAAACTAAGACGAACTGGTTTCCCTCTAATTTTTGATGCCAAAGGGAGCGCTATCCGGTCGTAGAAAGCAATCCAGACTACTATGGTGATCATCATGAACATGACGAAAGAACCTGCTGGGATTTCAAATTTTGGAGTAATATGTCGGTCCATTGTGCTTGCTTCAATGATTATGAAATTGGCTTGAGCAATAGAAACAGAGACCATGATTCCAGTAGAGCAAATCGGTATCACTCTGAGTAATGCTTTTAACTCTTCTACTTGATCTATTGTACAAAGACTCCATGGATTTGAAGCATTTCCATCCGAAGTTAAGTCCTGTTGAGGATTTCTGATCACACAAGCTTTATTCAGAAACCTTAAGTTTTCACTTGGCACATGAAGCATTGATCCCTTTTGGAAATAACATACTTCATTTGTGGCTTGGGATATTGGTAAATTGATATGTCTATTTCTGAAAGAAGCGACTAAAACTTGAGCAAAACCAGTTAACAAGCTTGTCCTGGCTTTCAACTTGATGTAAAACGGAGATGCCAAGTAAAAGGAAATAGATGACAAGAACATTAAAACGACAGGAACCCAAACCCCATTTTCCACCCAAGGTTGTCTTGAATATAAACGATCAACGTTACAGCAATGAGTGATGCAAATGAGATTGAAGCATAGTACCTGTTAGACATGAATAAATAAAATACGCAGCGGACTTACAAATATAATTGCGTGCCTTCAAAGATCCTCTGCTTGTTTTACGAACGGAGCTTCCTTGTCTTTGTTGGTCCGTCAAGAGAAAGCAACTAGTGTCTTCTCTAATTCCACACTCTAAATCCTAGGAGCACTGGTGGATCTCCAGCATAAACTAACTCTCTGATGAATATTTTCTAGAGAAAAAGAAGCCTTTTTTTTCTCCAAATAGTTCTTCTTATATAGAACTATTAGATGAAGTCACTTAGACTTATGATGGGAGTTAAACTCCTAATTAAACTAATTAACAAATAGATAAGATAAATAGGAGTATTATTTAATTATAACTTATTAACAAATAATAAGATATTTGTTAATTATAAATGACGGATAAATTAATAATCTCCCACTTTATCCTCATTTAAAAAACCCACCACAAAATATTCACAGTCTTAGTTAGCAAATACTTTCATACAGAAATAGAGCGTGTGACCGGACGAAGTAACAATGAAGAGTCTTGGACCTTTATTAAGTTTCCACCATACTAATATAGGTCACGAATAAATGGAGTATTCGTCCATGCCCCAAATCAATTAGTTTACACTAAATCATGGAGTTAATCCCTCATTACTCCCACATTTGATTCACTAGTACTTGTGACTTCATGATTATCAATTACTCATTTGATAATCGCCCGGGCTATGAATCACAATACTTGTGTAAAGCCTCAATTGGTCTTACCCCATTCCTAATATTAATCCACTCGGATTGGAGTACTTTCCTAGCATGTCCCTTGTGGCATAGTAATCATTCATGTCCCTTAGATCACATACTAAGGTGTTACATCTAATCCAAATTTCATAATATAGGTTTGGGTTCAAGGGCATTATTTATAGAGCTCACACAGTGACAAGGAGGGAAACAACATCTTGTCACTCACCTATGTGGTCAAAAGCACATACAGTATGATATGTATGCTACGATCGAAGCTCCCACTAAATAGGGCCATGTCATGCTTCCTATGTTGTACGATTACGGTCCAAATACTACTACAAGTATTTAACCCAAGTTATATTCGCCAAAAGTAATTACTCCATATACTTTTGCTCATAACTTGTCGGCTCTGCTATAGGCTCAATGAAATAGTGG
>AWWV01013371.1:0-55978 GCA_001974805.1 Corchorus capsularis | reverse complement strand
TATATAACCACGTGAATTGCAAAAACAGAATGCAAAACACATTTATATATATCCATTATCATGTGATCAATTGCAGAAGAATACAAAATCAATCTCCAATTCGGATCAATGGCAAAAAGAAAGATTTGCAAAAACAAAATTTCATACAAAACAAATCTGCAGAAATTTAGCAAAAACAAATCAGGTATAATTGCAAATTAAAAGGATGCAAGACAAAGCTGCATGCGAAACAAATTTGCAGAAAAAATTTGGAAGTACATGAATATGCATAACAAAACCAATCTGTAAGGATATAATTGGATTTACTTTAATATGCAAAACAAAATTTGTATGCTAAACAAGCCTCTGCAGAAAAGTTGCAAATCTAATTGCAAATCACGTTTCAATTGCAAAATAAATTAAATGTAAAACAAATTTACATAAAAAACAAATCTGCAAAAAATTAATATATAACTTTAATATGCAGAACAAATCCATATTAAAATAGAACTAATCCGTAGACTCAAATATGGATTCAATAAACCAGTATTAATGTAGAACTAATCTACATATTTACATCAAATCTACAAAGACTATTAATTTATTATTAAAAATAAATTAAAACAGCCATATAGAAACAAATCTATGTATATGTAGAACAATTCTACAAAAAAAAAACAGCCAAATAGAACAAATCTATAATTAAAATAGCCCAAAAATCCAAGGCAGACAATTTCCAAACAAAGGAAAAAAAAACAAGGAACACATCCGTGAAAACAAGTTATCTAGCTCGGATACCAATGTTAGTCATGAATAAATAAAATACGCAGCGGACTTACAAATATAATTGCGTGCCTTCAAAGATCCTCCGCTTGTTTTACGAATGGAGCTTCCTTCTCTTTGTTGGTCCGTCAAGAGAAAGCAACTAGTGTCTTCTCTAATTCCATACTCTAAATCCTAGGAGCACTGGTGGATCTCCAGCATAAACTAACTCTCTGATGAATATTTTCTAGAGAAAAAGAAGCTTTTTTTTTCTCCAAATAGTTCTTCTTATATAGAACTATTAGATGAAGTCACTTGGACTTATGATGGGAGTTAAACTCCTAATTAAACTAATTAACAAATAGATAAGATAAATAGGAGTATTATTTAATTATAACTTATTAACAAATAATAAGATATTTGTTAATTATAAATGACGGAGTACCAATTGAAGAAACTCTGTAATGTTTCTGCATTTTGAGGACTGTTTCTTTTGTCCAACTGATCTGCACCAAACGCCATGGAATACGACCTTATGCTCCCGTTTCCTATAGACATTAGGCCGAAGGAAGAGTATAAGAGTAAAAGTTGAGGTGCAGTGGGGGATTCGCAAATTCTGCTAAATTTGTCACAATCAGGTCTTGCTTGAGGAAACATTGCTGTTGAACATAAAAGAGCCATCCCCTTTAAAGTAATTAGTGATCACATCAACTATAAATCAGCAAAAGGCTGGAAAGTAAAAACCAAAATTTGAAATTGGACCACTTTACCTAATATATATATAAATTAATTGAAAAGAAATAGTACACTTTGTATTAATAAGTTTTTATTTCCATCTCATTCAGAGAAGGCAAACGAAGTAGTGTTGCATAAATACAAGCAGCAGTTGGCAAAATAAATCAATTAACGTTATTTTCTATCATCAACTAGAAAGACTATGAAAGAGACATCTTAAAATTGGTCCCTCCCTCTCCCACCAATAATTCAGCCTCAAACCAAACAAATTTAACAGAAGTGACAAAGTGACGACGTTTTCCATCAAGGAACAACAGTTGAAGTACTATCATTTGAGACGGTAGAAACTTGAAAATTATATATGATGAATGGAATAAAACAGGTACAGGATTACCAGAAAACTGATGATGGTTCCGAATCCAACCATTCGGTACCTTCCCACGTAAGAATCCGCAAGAAAAGCACCAATGATCGGGGCGAGGCTGTTGGCAGCTGACCAGGAAAAGATGGCGGTGGCTGCTGCGGCGGTTTCCATACCATATTCTTTCGTCAAATAGAGTATCATGTTTGGTGATAACCCCACACTGGCAACCCTTTCCAAGGCCTCGTTTGCTATCAAAAAGTGGAACCGATTTAGTAACATATATAAATTTCCATGCATAAAAAGCTTGAAAAAGTTTTATCAATGGGATATATTTATTACCTATGATGAAAGGCACAGTTCGGAAGCCACCCTTGGAGGCAGGGGCTTTCAAGAAAGGTTCTCTAATGGTGTTCTTTGCATCATCCGAAGGAGTTTCCATTGGATTTTTTTCTCTGGTTTTCTTTGCTAGCTATATATGGAGTCGCTGCAGCTAGCATTGAGAGTTTAATTATTACTAAAGCGAATTTAAAGAACATTGCTCTGATTTTTTTTTTTTAAAAAAATTAATCACCTTAATATTGTATATTTTTGATTTGATTCTCAAGATTTATAAAAACAAAGTACCCCGATAATGGATCATGACGTAGTGGCTGACAAGTATTATATGTACAATTTAATCATACTTTTTTCAAGTTTGTCACTACATTAGTAGATATATCTATCTTGCATGTACTATACTTTTTTTTTTATAACAATGCGTGTACTATACTTTTTTTTTTGCCAGGCATGTACTGTACTTAAAAGTATATAAAGTTTTGACATCATTCGAATGACTAAAGGCTCAAATAAAGATCCAAACTTTCATAAAAATTTCAAATAAGGGTCTCAAAACACAATTTCAACAAATTAAAGTACATATTTAGTAGATTATGACATATTGTGCAAGATATTAGCTAATACTAGTGTGCGAGATGTATATAAATTAAAAAGCACGGAAAAATTTTGTATCATACTACGTTTATTGAATTTATTTGGATTAAAATGTTTTGATTTTTAATTAATTTAATAACACCATTTTTCTATCAAAATTGATGTGTAGGCATGACAACATTGGTTTTCATCTGAGGAGAACCTAATTTGTAAAAATTTACTTAGTGTGTCTTCTAATTTGTTGAAATTGTGTTTTGGGCCCTTATTTGAGATTTTTATGAAAGTTCGGGCCCTTATTTGAGATTACAGCCCATTCGATTTATACTATACTTAAAGTCTATTGTAATCGAACTATCATAGAAGAGATTTGTACCAAATATGAATAGGATTCACTCACAACGTCTCACAAGATTTCTACCAACATTTATTCTCCATTTTCAGGATGTACAGAGTGTAAATTGCAATATTAGAAATAAGGGGTGAAAAACCCCAAAATAAAACCAAGAAATAAGGGTGTGAAAGATTGAAAGTGGTCTAATTTAACTATATACTCCATAAGCAAACAACAATCTCATTAAATTAAAAAATGATACTCTGTTTCTTCAAAAAAAAAACAAAAAATGATACTCTGTTAATACCAAAAATATGATACTCTGTTGGTTTGTTTTAATTTTATAATAAGTCCCTCTCATTTTTTAAAATTTCAGAACGCTCCACAATCAAAAAATTTCCGTTCGTGACTACCTCCCTCTCCCGTCATATCCGTTGAAAATCGGAAATCGGAAATCAATCCTACCATATTCATTGAAATCCCCAAAACACCCTGGGCAAAAAGTCACCAGGTTCCCTCATCCTCCTGACCACCTCCTTAGTCCTTCCCTCGATCCCCAAAATTCTTCCTCTTTCATTTTCTCAATCGCCTCGCCAGCCCTAATTTTTTCTTCCTTTTATTTTATTTTTCTCGTATCCAACCACAAACAAATCGATTGTTTCCTGGGAAAGTGAGACAGACAGAGAGAGGACGAAATCCGGCTGATACATGGAGCGGATCGTCGGAGAGAAGTACAAGCTAGGTCGCAAAATTGGAAGTGGATCGTTCGGTGAAATATTCCTGGGTATTTTATTCTTTTCATCTATAAGTCTTCTTCAATTATGCTATTCTAGCTTAAATTCATCAAATTTGATATGTTCGCTTTTCTGTTTTGGTTTTTCTTTGTTTTAGCTACCCATATTGAGACGGGGGAAACTGTCGCGGTGAAGATGGTAAGTCGTCGCCTAAATATAAGCAAGTTTTTGTTTTTGTTTATTTCAGCTGTAATATTAAAGCTTTTGAGGCGGATACTGTATTGTGTCAAAACAAAATTTATCTGATGCCTAATTTCTGGCTGTGATATTGAAAGTAGTGATTCTTTTTTTGACTAAATTTACAAAATTTTTCATGTAGCTGCTTTAGTGCTAGAACTAGAATTTATACCTTTTAGGTTTTCAATTGAATGAAATTAGCTAACTTAATCATCGGGTTGGTGGCAGGAAAATAGGCAGACAAAACATCCGCAATTGCTATATGAAGCCAAGCTATATAATATTCTTCAAGGAGGAAGTAAGTAAAATTATTCTTTTCTCTGGCATCAACGGTTTTGTTAGTTTTATTTATACCTTGATGAAGACTTTTAAATGAACGTTTTTTCAGTTATGTTATTGCTATTTGGTATTTAACACAAATTCGTTCTATTTTAGGTGGTATTGCACATATAAAATGGTGTGGAGTAAATGGAGAAGATAATGTGCTTGTTCTCGACTTGCTGGGACCAAGTCTGGAAGACTTGTTTGTCTACTGTGGGAGAAAGCTTTCATTGAAAACGGTCTTAATGTTGGCTGATCAAATGGTAATAATCAAATAAAGAACTTGCAAATAAGAGTTATCTGAACCTTCTAGTCTAATATAACAGTATTGAAAAGTTTTTCCTTTTCTATTTTGATGAGGGGTAGATTACAAGAATAGAATTTATGCACTCCAAGGGGTTTCTGCATAGAGACATCAAACCAGATAATTTCCTCATGGGTCTTGGAAGGAAAGCAAATCAGGTATTTTTTTTTAATGTTTGATTTGCGTAATAATACTTCTGTTGTTTTCCTTTCTGCTTTACTCATCTTCTGGTCACTGTTTTGTCCACATCAGGTCTACATTATTGACTTTGGTCTTGCCAAAAGATATCGTGATCCGACCACAAATCGACATATTCCTTACAGGTAATGGTTCAACTGCTAGTATTGTGCTTAATATCTGCTTGGTTTTTCATCTTATCATGACCATTGCACAAGTTTACTTAATAAGGCATTGTCCTTTTATCTATCTAGATTATACGTTTGAGCCTTTTATTGTATTTTATATTCTCTTTCATAATTGCTTTTTTTTTTCCTGGCTAAGTAGTGATTTTCTCTTGATAATTCTTACAGGGAGAATAAAAATTTAACAGGAACTGCACGTTATGCAAGTTGTAATACTCATCTTGGAATTGGTAAGAGTTGTTGCTCTCTTTATCTATTTTAATGCGAAGCAGAGCTCTGAAGGTGTCTTTATTCTCTCTTTTATCTCCACAGAACAAAGCCGTCGGGATGATTTAGAATCACTTGGCTATGTTCTTTTGTATTTCTTGAGAGGAAGGTATGCCCCAATTCCCTTGCATTCCTCTTCTGTGACTCAAATGTGTTGGTGGTTGTAGTTGGACATACAAGAGTCATGACCTTGC
This sequence comes from Corchorus capsularis, assembly GCA_001974805.1. Classification (NCBI taxonomy): domain Eukaryota; kingdom Viridiplantae; phylum Streptophyta; class Magnoliopsida; order Malvales; family Malvaceae; genus Corchorus; species Corchorus capsularis. The sequence continues at coordinate 50,458 of AWWV01013371.1, read as the reverse complement.
TTTAAGCTATACCTTATGAATCTGAATAACTTCGTTTATTCAAATGTTATGCTGCACTTGGATTTGAACTATACAAATCTGACTGATTTTGTTGCTTTCTATGTTAGCCTTCCTTGGCAGGGTCTAAAAGCTGCTACAAAGAAGCAGAAGTATGATAAAATATGTGAGAAGAAGTTATCGACACCCATAGAGGTATTTCCTTTTCAGTTATCTCACCTTCCATGAAAAAGAGAAATGATTGCGGCATTAGTATTTTTCAATACATAGTAAATCTTTTGTTTGATGTTAAAAAGGTCTTGTGCAAGTCACACCCAGTGGAATTTGCATCATACTTCCATTATTGCCACTCTTTAACATTTGATCAAAGGCCTGATTATGGATTCTTGAAGCGCCTGTTTCGAGATTTGTTTACCCGAGAAGGTAATGAACTACTGAAGTACACCATATTCCTCTTGCTCTATCCATAATATTTTATGTTTGCAACATCATGTCCCTCTGTGTACAACATCAAACTGATTTTCTCTTTTCTGGTTATCAACTTTCTCATTTTCTATGTCGCAGGATATGATTTCGATTACATATTTGACTGGACCATTCTAAAGTACCAGCAGACACAGAGGACGAAGACGCATCCCCAGTCATCTGTTAGTATTTTCTTAGATACTTTCTATTTTTAGTTATTTCTTGTTGGGTTGGTTCTTGCATCTAATAAATTGTCTGTGTCCCAAGTATACTATGAAGTTTTCTGACCAAAATGTATTCGGAGTAATTTGTTTATGGTTGCATAAACAATGTCAGAAACTGCTTTAAATTCAAGCTTGTGCTTTTACTCAAGGTGTTGTATGATCATTCCTGTTGATTAATTTTTCAGGATTTGCAGCATTTTTCTGGAACAAGTAACAGTCAAGCAGTGCCTGTGGATAAGCTTAAAGGTACGTACTTCAGGCATTTGGTGGTATCTGTTAAAACAATATTTTATATTTGTGTTTTGGGGTTGTTTCTGTCTTATACAACATGAGGCAATTTCGGAATTTGCCACCTCTCATATATTCTAGCTAAGTTCATTTTGGAATTTATGAAGCACATCTTTGCCTAATTCATTTTTGAATTCTAGGTATCAAGGATACTCCTTATTCTGGTGAAGTTATGGAGCACAGAGGACCAAGTAACCTCGGTCGTCCAGATGTTCATATGCAGTTTAGACCATCAGTTGGTCAAAATGTCGGTGAGAAACATGTAAGTTTCATCTTGAATCATGTCACATCATGGTTGAGTCGTACTTTTAAACTTCCAGTTTGGATTTAGAAAATGAAATGTATTGAAATTGATGTGGTAGAACTCAGAGTGGCTTTGTTCGGTATTAATTTTATTTTCACTACTTTTAGTAGAATGTAACTTCACCTGATAGCGGATCAATTTAAGATAACTGATGTGGGGTGACTGTTGCAGATGGTGAGCAATGCGGCAATGCCATCCACTTCATTTGCTCTGCCAGGTGCAATGAAAAAGAATCTACAAAAAGCAGAGGGACCAACTGAAGCTACAAACAACGGCCGTGGGAACAAGACTGGTGCTTCAAGCAGTTGGATGCCATCATTTCATAGAATATCTTCAGCCAAGTGATCGGTATAAGAACTCATCTTTGGAAAGCTATTTTATTTATCTTAAGTTATTTTGAATGAATCCTGCCTAGTGCTTTAAGGAGTGTATGCTTATACCTATATATCAGCTAAGCTCATCTTTTGATTTTGGCTTGAATTTTAGGGAAACCAGAGCTGATGTTACAAGCACCATGAAGTTTGGACTTTGAATAGCTCAAGATCTTTGCTGAGAAATGGCAGGTTGTTTTATCTGCTTGTGACAAGGTGACCATGAGAGAGCAAATACGTGTGACTGTGCCAGGGTGTGGCCCATAAAGCTTGGTTTTTCTGCATGCATGGGGACAATGGTTAAGCCAGTATCATGTTTAATTGTTCGATGGATAATGTGTAAAGTGTTTTCTCCATTCTTCTGTTAATAGATGATAAAGTTTCTCATTTGTGTGATACAGTTGTTTTGACCTTGTATCTCCATTTAATTCAGGATGCATTTGCTTTCTTTTCTCATTGCTTCTTAATTTGGATCAAAGCCCTTGATGTTCACCTGGATCAATTTGAATCTAGGTACCTGCGTTCACCAGAATCTGAAAAAGTACTGTAATCTAGAGTTTCAGGTACTGGACTATCTTGTAGTTTTGGAGATTCTGTTGTCATTATTTTTTATAACCATTCATATATATGTTTAGTTGAAACTTTATTTGCTTGACTTTATACATTTGTCTCTCATTTGCCAGTGGTAGATATGAGAAGAGTTTAATTGATCAATAGCAGTCACTGCTAATATTGAAGTGATGTGAAGATATCTTTTGTAAATAGCCATTTGGGGTTATGGATCTCGGAGGTTAATACCTTAAGAGGATTGAGGTAAATACATCTCCAATTTGTTCTTTCTAATCAAGTGTTATTGCAACACCTTTCCACTCATTACTATTGTTTTGATTGAAATTTGAAAGGCTCTTTCTGGTCTTATCTATTTATTGTTTATTTTGGGGCTCTATTGATGCCTCACATATATAGACCTGAAAAGTGCTTGTCATATATTGTTCACCTATCTTAGGGACATTTGAAAAGTATTTCAGCTAGAATAGGGTGTCATGATTCATGAATGAGTTTGTTTCCCAGCTTCTTACCCATATTGTTCTTGCTAATTTCATTTGCACAATGAAACATTCTTTCCTTATATTCCCCATTTTACTTTTGCAGCTCTCAATAATTGTTTTACTGCATTGTTACAGGTCAAAGGGAAAGAGCCATGCCGTGAACCATGGCACATAATGGAAAACCTAAGCTGTCAAGGTATATTTAGTAGTAACAAGTAGCATGCTTGGCTGCTTGCTTTGAATTCCACCAAGGTACTTTGGAAGTGCAACAATGATTTACTAGTTGAAATCAAGAAAGTCAACGAATTTGAACCGAGTTTTACGACTCCCTTGGCTATTTATTCATGCATTATAGAGTAGACTTTGATATTACTTCTCATTTGATGCCAATGCCCTGGATGCGTTGAGTTTCAGAGCAAAAGTCATGAATGAAGTTTTGGTTCTCTCATCCTTGATCCACATGGAATCTGTCTAAAGCACACTTCCGGCAAATGACCAGATAAATTAGATTATGAAACTTTCAGATATGATAGTATTGAGAAAGATAAATTATCTGGCTGGTATTTCAATTTCAACATTCCAGGTCCAAATTCTTTTGCGTAACTTTATTCCAAGGGTGCAAAGAAATTGTCAGACCAGTATTCAGTTTTCCGCTGCTCGAAAATGTTTTCATTTCGATTAAAAAAAAAGTTGGATCAAGTAAGAAAAAAAAATGCAGTAAAATTCACGACCCTTTTGAATCAAATGCTAGTGGGATACATCTTTCTTTTAGCAGATTTTAGTACAAAGTAAAAGTAAAACTTTACAGACCAAGGAAAAAAGAGTAAAACTTTACAAGAAACCTATCAAAAATCAACCTTTTTAATACTAAAGAGAGGAAAGTAAGTGTATTTTATTTGCAATTTGAAACTTCGCAAGTGCTTTAGGCTTGGCCCCCGTTGAGCGTCAGTGCTTCATTAGCTTTTCTATATTTTGATGATCAATCAAGACGTTTGGGGCCCTGTCTTTTGCTTTGCATTTTCTTCAAGACATAAGTCGCAGGGCAATGTTCATAATCCAATAGATATAATGGGCGTGCGAAGAGGGCCCTTGGCACTTGCTTTAGCGACTGATAATGGTGACAAAAGAGAACTCAGGTCATTATGAGTACGCCGCTCAAAAAAAATTTCGATCTTTAGTTACCCCTTTAATTCCTATTCATTTGCTCTTTATAATGTAAAAGCTGGAAAAACAGGGGAAGTTGAGGACAAAGATGAAGTGCCTTTAAATAGGAGGAGCCTTTCTGATACAATAGAATATATCCCCTTAGCCCACTTTTTCTCTCTTTTCGTTTTTCCCAATAAAGAAATCATGCAGCTTAGATTCACTTCCCATCATAAATGTCAAACTGTTTCTTTCTCTTCCTTGGCTTCTTCTTGCTGTGTTTGTTGGAATCAAAGTCTCAGCTTAAGTGAGAGTGGAGAAACAGACAAGTTTAAGAGTAAGTCGTTTTCTGATACTATTATAAGCTTGGTTTCAACAAAACTAGAGTGCTAACGTTGCATGTTTTTAACGGTTTTGGTTGCTTGTTATGGTGTTAGTGAGCTCATGCAGCATAAAAAGCTCGTCGCAGAAGCTGGAAAATATTGATGAGAATTGTCCTGCAGGGTGGTTACCACTGTCGTGTCCGCCGCCTGAAACTCCTACGGAATCCATGGAGTTTCTTGCCAGATCATGGAGTATCTCCGCTATGGAACTCTCTAAAGCTCTTTCTAAGTCATCTATCTCTTCTGTTGGAAATGAAATGCATGATGCAAATTCTACTGCCTCGAGGGAACCTGTAAGTTTCATCCAAGCAGTTGTAGAACAGTAGAAGAATTAACTATTATTATAAAGTAGTAGTATAACTTAGACGTTCTTTGGGAAAGCTCAAATAAAGGCTAAGCTATTTATGTGGAAAGCGACATTAGTTGTATATAACTTACATGTTAGTAATTTGTTTGTTTCCTTTTGTAAAGCTACTTCAGCGGTTACCTAGTAGCGGTAGCCCTCCAACTTCTCCAAGGGGAAGTGAAGATCTAAAGGTACCTCTCTGGCCTCCCATTGGTGGATGTTATCCATAATCTTTGCAATGTTTTGCATTTGTTATGTTCATCTGAAAAATTAAACACCCTTTCGAGGCGGCCACAAGCCATTGTTAGTTAACACCGGATTCTGCAGCAACATATAGCATCCCCTGCCTCCTGCCCTGCAGCAAGCCTTGGTTTGAAACAATATTAGATTGTTCTGGATTTTCACAAGTATTCCAAGCAAGGAAGCATTAGTCATTACCTCAATCCTATTGCAAGTCTGCTACCACTTGAACTGACTTCTAACATCTATATAATATGCAGGAACTATTTTTACTTCATCAAGCATTGAATCCAGAATTTCTCTCTAATCAACAACTCCTAAAAAATGGGGTATCTCCTTATTTGACCTTATTATACTCATTACTTTTCCTAATACTGTCATAAGTACTTACTATTATTGCCAAATTGAAGATATACAAGAGCATAGTAAGAGGGCGAACAATGGGGAGATGGTTGAAGGATCAGAAAGAAAGGAAGAAGCAAGAGATCAGAACCCATAATGCACAACTGCATGCAGCCGTATCAGTGGCTGGAGTTGCTGCTGCCGTCGCAGCACTTGCAGCCTCTAGCGCAATTCCAGAAGTGACAACTGGCTCTCAGAAGACATCGTCTAAAGTATCAACTGCTATAGCATCTGCAGCAGCTCTTGTTGCATCCCACTGCATTGAGATTGCAGAGGACATGGGAGCTGATCACGATCACATTTTAACAGTAGTCAACTCTGCAACGAATGCAAGAACAAATGGAGATATCATGACCCTAACCGCTGGAGCAGCTACAGGTTGTTCAATTGCTTCCTAAACTCCATAATCTAGCTTGATAATGTACATATTGCTATTTACCATAAAGGAAAGGGGATAATAGCTAAAACATGATAACAGAAAAAAATACCAGTGCTTTCCTGAATCTATTAGTATATTCTTCAATACTCAACGATTTGAGAGAGCTGTCAACTTTAATCTAACAATTTAAATGTAGCCTTGAGAGGAGCTGCCACACTAAGGGCAAGGCTGCAAAAGACAACAACATTTGCTCTAGGAGATGAAAAGGGTGAAGCAGGCAATGAAGTAAATGTCTCAACAGCATTGAACTTCGTCACAACAGGTGGAGAACTACTCAAGCGTACAAGGAAAGGTACATTTCCTAACGTCTTATGAGTTAGAAATCCGGAATATCAAACCTTTGGTCGAGGCATGCGGTTAAATTGCACTCATCTCTCTATGTTTTTTGAAAGCAGGAGCTCTACATTGGAAGCAAGTTTCTTTCTATATAAACTCTAACTGGCAGGTATAAAGCAGAACAACTTACAGAAGCACGAGATGTTTCGCTTTCCCTTTTAATACAAACTTTCACCTTAATCTGTTTGAAATAACACAAATTTTCAATGAAAACAGGTGGTGGCTAAATTGAAAAGCAAGCATATGGCAGGCACATACACTAAAAAGAAGAAGTGTAAGCTAAGCCTCATATTCAAATAAATCAGTTTCCTTACTTTCCTGCCTGTGTTAACAGAGTTCATGCTCTTCTTCCAGTTGTGATCTCCGGAGTCCATAATGACATCCCAGCATGGCCAAGACGGGAAAGAGAAGATCACGCAGAGCAGAGAGCTTACTTTGGGATTAAAACAGCAGATAGAATAATAGAATTTGAGTGCAGAAGTAGAGGTGACAAACAAATATGGACAGATGGGATCCAGCATATGTTGAATTATCGTAACAATATAGCATGTTTCTGAAAGAAACTAATTCGGTTGATGGAAAAACAAATTACATGGAGATGTATATATCTGGTTTCAATGGGAATAATTTGCAATAATAGCAACAGTCCTATATATAAAAGAAAACATGTAAAAATTTTACAAGATGAGATCAAGCACAATCTGCTATGAGGATTTTGAGGAAAAGACTACAAAAAGCAGCATTTGATGAATGATGATCAAAACTATAATTAAATCTCTTACTGGATTGAATCAATAGTGTGGGTAGTATATATAATGTTATTTGGTCATTCTAATTCCTTGAGGAAATCAACATTATCAACAAAGACCTGTAAAGAAATAAAATTTTGCTATTAGTATGGCTACATTAACCCTCAAAGACATGCATCCAAAACTAAAGCATTATCAACCATACCCATTTCCAACCATCAGGGTCTAGGCAAACAGTAATCTTAGTGTTGATGCCTGGCAAGGGCCCAGGCTCACGAACAATCTCCCCTCCATAGAGTTTAATTGCTTCTGCAGTCTTATAAACATCATTTGTGCCTATTGCAACCTGTTAAGATAGAAAACTTAGTGTAAAGATAAAAAAAAAAAAAAAATCAAGTTCAACATGCATGCCAGTCAACAAAAATAAATGTGTGATAAGTAAAAGAGTTTACCTGTGCATAACCATTTCCTTTATCATAATCTGTGACTCCATAATTGTATGTCAATTCCAGCACAGCATTTTCATCTTCAGGACCATATCCCATGATGGCTGTCGCATACTAAAAAAGTATGCACAAATATTACATATGATCGAATATTCAGAAACATTAATGGTGAGGAAAAGGTTGTGTCTATACCTTATAGTCAGGGTTATCTTTTTTACGAAGAAGATCCATCCCAAAAGCCTATAATGCAGCAGGAAGAAAGACTGGGATATAAGAAAGAGAAGCAATTAAAGTTATTAACCTTTCCTTACTCTTTATATAGCTACTCACCTTCTTGTAGAAATTGATGGACCGATCAAGATCACCAACTCGAAGCATTACTTGACAAAGGGGCTCAGATGTAAGCCTCCTCTCTAAAATTTCAAACTTATAACCATCTGGATCTTCAATAAAAGCAATTATTGTATTCCCACCTTTAACAGGGCCAGGTTCCCTAGTAACCTTCCCCCCTTTTGCTTTTATGAGATTAATTGTCTTGGCAACCTACAAAACATTAGAATAGAGAAAGTTTTAAGTTCATAAATTGCATAAATGAAATAAATTTCATGGAAAATAAGAGAAGTGATGTGAAATGGATGACTTCAAACTGAAATGATGCATTCCCATTAATCTAGTAGCTAGATTGCTTTCTTTCAGAATATTCACAAATTGCATCCACAAGAAGATTTAGTTGATGAAATTAGAACTTACATCCTCTGCCGCAATACCAAAATGGCCAAATCCATCCCCAATATCATATTTGTCAACTCCATAATCTGCAAAAGTAAGTATTATATTTACAGATGTGCCTTTTTAATATGTGAAGTTAAGATATACACACAAGGGTTCCAACATGGTAAGATGAGGTAAAAATGACTCACTATAAGTAAGCTCAATGGCAAAATGAGATTCTTCAGGTCCATATCCAAGAAAAGCATTTGAATATCGTTCCTCCGGTATGTCACGTTTTCTTAACACCTTCATTCCTAGGCATTCAGTATAAAACCTGCAGTTTAACAGATTCATAGGTCACCCATTTGAAATATATAAAGAATCACCAAATAGCTCAAGTCTAAAGAGGCCTACTTTATAGTCTTGTCCAAATCACCAACACGGTATACAACATGAAGCATTCTTCTTTTGTCATTTTTAACCCAATCTAATGCATCTTGCTCCTCAATAGCGTTAGCCACATTTCCAAATGTACTATTGCCCTCGATTGAGTTCCCTTCTGGTTTTAATAACTTAGCACCAAACAACTGCGATTGAGAGATAGCTAAGTACAAAAACTGAAATTCCATTAGCATGGATGAAATCGTAATCCATTTGAGATTCATGCATTTGCCTAATTAAGGGTTTAAAGTAGGGCCAATTCACAGCCTAAGTAAAACCAAATTAAATGAACCCAAACATCAAATTCACACTATGAAAGGCTCAGTTGGAGTTTAGCATTTTATAAATGAAACACAAAATGAAAGACAATGAGTGGGGTTGTCTTGTGAAAGACAAGTATAGAGCAATTACCAGTGCCAAGTTGAAACAGGGCGAGTCTTCGAGAAGAAGGATGATGATTGTAACAGCAACGGATAGAAGAATTTCTCATAGTGTTTGATGGGAAAGATGGCCTATCCTTTGAGAAACTCCGGGGGGGAATTGATGATGCAATCGGTAGTGTTCTCGTCAGCATTTTCTCTACTTATAGTATTCTTTTTCAGTTTCTCGTTTCTAAGTTCTAACTCAGACACAGTGAGACACAATCCATAGCTTTGTCTGGTAATAAACTATCCAGTTTTCTTGGACTTTTGCAGTCGCAGATCATATATTCACTCTTGTATGCACGTGAGCTTATTTTAAACATGGGCTTTAAAGAGTATCGGGCCTTCGACTTCGATTTCAATTTTCATTTTCATGGGCTTTTAGCCTGATATAGCTTTGTGTAATAATATGGAAAATAATGAAAAAAGAACTTTCATTAGAAGAAATTATTAGGCAAGATTGATTCACCATGTTAGTCATGGAACTAACTATCATAATTGTATCACATCAAATCAATTTCTAAGTTGAGCCAATTTATGAAGCTGAATCTGGGGATTCTTTTGTTGCAACTGTTGTTCCACAAGTTAACAATGCCCTAATGAGAAGCCCCAGAAATAACTTTTCTCCAACAAGGGTCATGAGAACTGTAATGAACCTCTCTAATGTATTTAGATGTTTGAATCTAAAGAGGACAGAGCGTGATTATGAAGAATGGGAAGGGACTGCCAAGAGAGGAAGATTCGAACCCTTGTTGCTGGAGCATACTAGACTTGAGAATCAGGGAAGGGAAACTAGAACCCCATGTCTTCCCCTAGCTTGTGCCTCTTGAAGGAAAAGGAGCAAGTTAGCTGCCAAAAGAGCTTCAAAAAGGAATAAACAGAAGATGATGCAGTGGAGGGAGTCAGACTTGAAAGATGTCCCAGTTCAGATGATTGAAGATTTTGATGCAGGTTCTAGTGGTTGTCCTCCAACAGCCACTCAGGAATCGTGATCGCCCTTGTGTGGAATTGTCAAGGCATAGGGCCAGCCCTGACAGTTAGTGTGCTTAACCAAATTATCCGCAATTCTGGTCCTTCCATTATTTTCCTATCCGAGACTAAGAACAAAAGTGACAAACTCGAAGTGTTAAGAAAGAGATTTGGTTATGATCAAGCAGTTTATGTGGAGCCTGATGGTAGAGGAGGAGGTTTATCTCTTTGGTGGAAAGATGAAGTGCAAGTAACTGTTGTTTCGAAGAATTCCAATTTTATAGAATCCCTGATTAGTGATGGGAATGATGGGGAGTTCTTTAAAGCTCTTTGGGTCTATGCCCCAGTAGATTTTGATGATAGACAGAGGATGTATGCAAAAATTGTTGATATTGTGCATATGGCAGACTTACCAGTAGTGTGCTGTGGTGACTTTAATGATATCCTCTGTCAAGAAGAGAAAAGTGGAGGTAACCTTAAAGCAAAAAGGAAAATTGACTGTTTCAGGGATTTTATTCATAACTGCAATTTTGTGGATGCGGGATTCAAAGGACAGCAGTTTACATGGTTCTACAGAAGTGACAAGGGCAATATTTATGAAAGGCTGGATAGATTTCTTGTTACTAGCAATTGGTTGGAGATGTTCCAAAGTGCTCAAACCTTCAATCTACCTGCTGTGGGGTCAGATCATTCCCCAATCCTGTTAGACACTTGTTTCAAGAATGGCAACTCTATTAGAACTTTCAAATTTGAAGCTATGTGGCTTGAAAGCCCTGAATGTGAAGATGTGGTGAAGAAAGGCTAGTCAGTTCAGGTGGAAGGGTCTAATTGCTATCAATTGATTAATAAGCTTAAAAGTAGTAAAACTGAATTGATCAAGTGGAGCAAAAAAGCCTTCCCAAATAACAGGAAGCTTATAGATAAGTTAATGCAAAAATTGGGGGAGCTTCAGAACAGAACAGTGGAGAATCAGGAGAATCAAACAGTCCAAAGTATTATGGGACAACTTGAAGATGCCTGGATTAAGGAGGAGAAATACTGGTATGCCAGATCTAGAGTCAAATGGACTTTATATGGGGACCAAAATACTTCTTTCTTCCATCAAACTACTGTACAGAGAAGGCAGCGTAATAAGATCTTAAGGATCAAAGGGGGGGATGGAAACTGGCTAGACTCTGAACAAGATGTAACAGGGAGATTCAATGAGTACTATAAATGCCTCTTCACAACAAAAGGTACTAGGGATTGGGGCAATTCTCTTGATCATGTCCCTTTTCTAGTAACGAATGATATGAACCAATTTCTCACTAGGGAGTTTGACATTGAGGAAGTAAAGGAAACAGTTTTCCAATTGGGCGCTCATAAAGCCCCTGGACCTGATGGCTTTAATGGTCTCTTCTTCCAACATTTATGGGCAACAGTTGGTGATTCTGTAACAAAGGTTGCCAAAGGCTTTTTCGATAGGGGATACATGCTTCGTGAGCTTAATAGTACCTGCATTGTTCTTATTCCTAAGGTCCATAGCCCTGAAGATGTTACTCAGTATCGTCCTATAAGTTTATGCAATTTCGCTTATAAGGTGATTTCCAAAATACTGGTTAACAGGCTTAAAGAATGGCTCCCCAATCTAATTTCTGAGAACCAGAACGCCTTTGTGGCAGAAAGGCAAATTCAAGACAACATTCTTATTGCTCAGGAGGTTTTCCATTTCTTAAAACTCAAGAAGAAAGGAAAGAAGAGTGCCATGGCCTTGAAACTTGATATGAACAAGGCGTATGGTCGCATTGAATGGGATTTCCTTCAAGCAACTATGGAGAAAATGGGTTTTTGTAATCAGTGGATCAGTTGGTGTATGCAATGTGTATCTACTATTAGCTATAGCCTGGTTATTAATGGAAAGCCTTCTGCAAACATCACACCCACAAGAGGCTTAAGACAGGGGGACCCTTTATCCCCCCTATCTTTTCCTCTTTGTAGCGGATGTTTTATCACGGATGGTTCAAAGAGCTGCTGATATGGGAGATATTAAAGGGTTGAAGCTTAGTAGGGATTGTCCAACTTTGTCTCACCTTCTTTTTGCAGATGACTCACTTTTCTTCATGGAGGCTGAGGAGGGTAGCTGCAAGAAAATGGATGAGATTATTGAGGATTATGGGACTGCCTCCGGTCAAAAGGTGAATTTTGCTAAATCTAGTATTATTCTTAGCTCCAATGCCACTGACCAAATCAAAGAAAATGTTGCAAACTGGTTGGGTGTTCCAGTCGCAGAGAATCCTGGTACCTATCTTGGGATCCCTTCACTTTGGGGCAAATCTAGAAGAGAAGTCATGGCTGTAATGAGGGACAGGATCCTTAATAAATTACAAGGGTGGAAGCAAAAGTTACTGTCTCAAGGAGGTAGAGAGATTTTGATCAAAGCAGTAGTGAGTGCCATGCCAACTTACATGATGGCCATTTTTAAATGCCCTAAAAGCTTCTGTACTGAAATTAACTCTGCTATAACAAAATTCTGGTGGGGGCAGCTCAAGGAGGAAGGTAGAATTCATTGGCAAAGTTGGGAGAAGCTAACAAGGGCCAAAAAGGAAGGGGGTATGGGCTTTAAAGATTTTGAAATCTTTAATTTATCTCTCCTGGCTAAACAGAGCTGGAGAATCATTCAACATCAAGATGCTCTGTGGGCTCGTGTTCTTAAGGGCATTTACTATCCCAACACCACTTTTTTTGAAGCTAAGAAAGGTAGTAAAGCTTCTTGGGTTTGGGGAAGTCTCATTGAAGGGAGGGATTTTATCAAAGAGCAGGCCATTTGGCAGGTGGGAGATGGCTGTGATGTTAACATTTGGAGAGACAGGTGGATCCCTATGAGCTCCACTGGTAAGATTACTACTACTCAGCCTATTGATCCTGATCAGCCCCAAAGAGTAGAAGAGATTATTAATAAGGATACCGGTACCTGGAATCTAGAAGGGATTAATAATCTGATTACTGATGCAGCCAAGGAAGATGTGTACAGAATTCCTCTCAGTGATTGCAGTATGAAGGATAAGCTAATTTGGCCCAAAGAGAAGAATGGTGAATATACTGTTAAGTCAGGCTACCACACTAAAAAGGGCAATTGTCCTCTGAGACCTCAAATTTCAGCTTCTAGCTCTCACTTGGTTGACGACAAAGTCTGGAGCTTAATTTGGAATTTAAAGGCGCCACCTAGAGTTAAACACTTTCTTTGGAGAGCTGTATCCAAAGCCATTGCCACCAGATTGGCTTTGAAGCAAAGGAGAATATCCCAGGATGCCACTTGCCCTATTTGCCATGAAATGGAAGAATCTGTGGAGCACTTAATTCTTCAATGTCCATGGGTGGAAACCATCTGGTTTGGTAGTATGGACATGATAGTTGATAAAAGAAGTATTACCTCCTTCGATAAATGGCTTTTGGAGACTCTGGAGAGTAGAAGAGTTTCGAAAGAGGACACTGATCAGTTTGCTACAAAATTGGCCTTTACTATTTGGTCAATTTGGAAAGGTAGATGTGAGTGTATCTTCCAGAACAAGGCTGCTGATCCTATTCTATGTGTTATTAGAAGCCAGAATGCTGCCTGAAGCCATCTTAAAATTAAAGGTAAGAATCCTACTGCCAAAAATGGCCATGGCCCTGCTAAGAATGTCCCTGAGGTTTGGTCCCCCCACCCTCTCCTTTTCTGAAATTTAACAGTGATGGTTCTTTCGTTAGTGGTGATGCTGGCCTTGGAGTGGTGGTGCGTAATGAGTCAGGTCAGGTTATTGATGGTTTTGCTGGAACCACTCGTGTCTCCTCTGCTCTTGAAACTGAAGCTAAAGCGCTCCTTGAAGCTGCAAGGCTTGCTAAAGCTAGTAATGCCCATAAGGTGATTTTTGAGTTTGATTCTGAAGAGCTTTTGGGAGCTATGTCCACAATCAGAAATAGAAGATGGGAGATTGATCAGCCTATTTTACAGGATGTTAGATCTGCTATGAGGAGTTTGGATGAGTTTAAACTCAGCTTAGTGCGTAGAAGCGCCAATTCTGCTACCGACTGGGTAGCCAGCTCTGCTCGCCTTGGGAAGTGCCCCTCTGGTTGGGTTTGTCAACCCCCTTCCCTGCAGGTTCACATTTACAACAAGGATGGGATCCCTGCTCCGCCGTTCTGAATCTGCCGCTGCTGATTTCTTTAGGTCTAGGCTTTGAGTTTCTTTCTTTGTCTCTCTTTCTGTCTAGTTTCTAAGGGAATTAGTGATTGCAATCGTTTTTATAGTGGTTATTATCAATAAAATAAGTAGACCTTTTTGCCCAAAAAAAAAATCAATTTCTAAAATTGAGTCACAATCTTAATTCAAGATTTAGCCTCTCTCAAAATAATTCATATTTAAAGTATAGACCCCCAAAATTAAGATTTCATTAGAATAAAATTTTAAAAATTTTCTTGTTACAATTCACAATATTAATGATTGATCGCATGGCTAACTATCGTGGTCGGTTAATTTCACCTAATAATTTCTCCTTCATTGTATAACAAAGAGAAAATTTTGACGAGTGATTTTTGTCTTTAACCAAACGAGACATATAAAACAAAAGAATCTTAATTCTATGTCGGTATAATTATCTCGTTGGAACTCCTTTCATTGCACCAAAAGAAACAAAATTTTAACAGCTAGCTTTTCTTCAATTTTCTTTTGACTTAATAAATAATAATTTGGTGTCTGAACCTATAAGAAATGGATAAATTAGTCATTTAACTTCTAAAATTACTAATTGCATACCTGAATTTGTAAAAAAGAGACAAATTAATCATTTCAGACGAAAATTGGTTAATTTCAATTGACAATTGAATGTCAATTAATAAAAGGGGTAATAGAGCATCTAAATAAAACTTTAGGGAATAAAATGTCCGAAATAAATCTTTAAACGAGCAAAATGTCCAAAACGCTATAATTCCGGAGAAAAAGGTTATTAGCCCATTTTTTTAGAATTTTTTTTAAAAGAGTTAAATACTTTATCATCAGACCAAATGCCATGGAGAATTAATTTTTAATATTTTTGGCCTTGAAGAATTAATTTTTAATATTTTAAGTCTTAAGATAACTTAATTATATACTATATATGAATTATTGATGGCAGTATTCTATAAAAAAAAACAAGTAAATTAAAGAGCTAACGTCGTCACTTAGCTTGTATAGAACATGCTGGCATGTTACCATGAACCTTAGTCAACTCAAAAAGTGCCTTAGACTTTAAATAAACTAAACTCTATATTCAGCATCGTATTTACATGTTGTAATAATTAATTGAAGGGGTACATTATTATGAAATAATAATAAAATCTTTCATTCAACATTCGACTAAATTAAATATGTATAAATAAAGCACAGACGAATTAATTAGTCTAATTCCATTTCTTTGTATTAATCAAAGACTTTATGTTAATATTGAAGTAAAATTCCATATTGTTACAAAGAAAATAATTTCGAAAATGTTTGCAAGTTAAATTCAAATGTTTTTTTTTGAAGAAGTTAAATTCAAATAATTGATCATGATCAAAGAAAGGAAAATTCACTCAAATTTTTATAAGAGACAAACGAAACGAAGGCCCCCGAAAAGAATATGCATCTTTTTTAATCCAATTCTTTGAATAAACAAACCTTTGCTTTTGGCCATAGTTGTACTTGTATGTTAAAATTAATTAATACTAAACCCATTTTGGACCTTTTCTTCCTCGTGGTATACATTGAATAGTATAGTAATTCTGTTTCATAGATGCTTTAATAATTGAGATATATGGTGGAGTCATGATGAACAAAATGACAAAGCAATATGACCCAACTGTTGCAGTAATCATGCACGTCTAGGCCCGGACAAGGAAAAATATATATAGTTGTCAAAGTACCAAGTATTTATTTTATTTCATTTTTCATGAAAAATTGTTAAGCAATAACGATTGAAGTAATTTTAATTTATCATCAAACATATAGCTTTAGGGAAGTCAGCATTTTATTCGGGAAGGAAATAAGTGCGCAGATAGGTTGGTTTTATTGGCTCACGATATTGATCAAGAATTCTGATTTGGGATGATCCTCCAGTGTAGATTCTCCCATTGTTGCAGGAAGATAGGATCGGCATCGGACCTTGCGCCCTTAGGCATTAGCTTTTCTTTTAACTGTTTTTTTTTATCAAAAAATTAAACATATAGCTTTAGAGGCAACTACTATGATTGGTATATATTAATTAATATTATTAATTATTAATATAAGAGTCTTGATACTACTTTATTTTCAATGTCTTAGCAATCATAATTTTATCGTAATAAAAAATTGCCAATTTCTGTGGGACTTGATAGTTGATACTAGCGGGTGTTGAGGAAGCAAAAGTGTGGGTTAAATTGCATATATTATTGGTGGAAAATGATAATGGTGCTGCTACTTTAACTATATTGTCATTTTCAAGTATGGAGGATTTGCTTTTGATCATAAAGTCAACTACCTAGGTGACGATGACCTTAGAAACTTTTATCTTCACAACAAGTTAACAAAAAGAAAAACAAAATGAAGGAAATTGAAAAAAAAAATTATGGGGAATATTAATTTGGTGGTGAAAAATTAAAGTTTGAGATCATATGATATGAATAGATGGAGATCAGATTGAATGTTTCACTGTTTGGACGTCAAAAAAAAAAAAAAACAGGGCTCAATTAAATAAAAGACAGAGAAGAATGATGGGAAAATAGCATGAAGAAGACTTCACCAAACTCTTCACTAACTCGACATATTCATTTCAATTCCAAAGATTAATGACAAAAACTCAGAAGCCTGGCTTTTTCTGGGGGTGGTGGGAACCTGAAAATTATAAGCCTCTATTGCGAAATGATTAAAAGAGACATCTTTGAGTAGCATTAATTAAGAAAGCAAAAAAGGGTTAATTAAAAGAGAAGAAATCATATACTCCATATCATATGGATTTAATTGAATATACTATACGTACCTTTCTCTTGATCATATTCTTGCTATGAATGTACTGGCTGTGGACTGTGGAGCGTGGACCAATAATGAACGTGCATCATCAACTATTGCTTGATTAAAAATTTAAAATATATGGTGGATCATCTTAACTTTTTTCTTCCTTTTATAAATAAAAATAATGACACTTTGGTTCATGCAATTCTTTATACCTTTAATACGATGGGATACCATATTATTCCAAAAGAGATTCTGTACACTTGGATTAATTCCAATATATACTTGGGTTTATAATTTTTTTTTGGAAATAACTTGGGTTTATAATTAAATTATAGAAAGTGATTAATTTATATATATAGTACTAGAAAATAGATAATATATAGCAGGCACCTCAAGATATATATATTGGTTTAACTTCTAATTTTATGAGTAATTTGAGTAATTATATTGCTTAAATTAGTTAGGCAACATGACACTTTTATGGACAAACATGAAGTGGGAGAGTTTAAATCCAAATGGAAACTATATTTTTGCCTGTCATGCTTTTTTTCTATTTTTGAATGAAGATTCTCTTGCATTTGTATTCATTCATATGATCATATCCTTCCTTTATATGCTGCTAATTAGCTGGAATTTGTATATTTTAAAACCAAAAATTGTACTAAAATTTAACTCTAAACTAGCTAGCTAATTATACCCATGAGGCCAAATAATTCATATTGCAAGTCAACGTGCAACAGTAGTCCTGGGTATTTTACGTAACTAATCACTATAAATCCAACTTGTAAAACAATTGTATTATTATTATTATTATTGCATGAAAATGTGCCATTACTCGTGGAAAATCAAAAAAGAAAAATAAAAAAATGTCGAATCGATCCATCACGCTTTGTTTTTTTTTTTTGTTGCTACATATCCATCACGCTTTGTATATATATAGGATAGTCATGGAAACGAGTAGTGCCAAGCTAGCCACCACTTATCTGAAAGCCTTTCTCATTTCAATAATTGGTATCGGTGACCAACTGACCATGCCGAAGATTGCTTTCGGAACAAGGCAAGAGGCTACTCAGCCTGACTGCCTCAAGGCCCTCGTCGTTGAGTTCATCACCACTTTCATCTTCGTCTTCGTCGGAGTTGCATCTGCCACCACTGCTAGTAACTATCAAAATTCTTAATTTCATTTCAATCTTTATCAACTATATATATGTTTAGTTAATTAATTTCTCACTAATGACATGTGATCTTCTGATGATCAACAGATGCTCTGGCTCCAAATTCCATGGTTGGGTTGTTTGCGGTGGCGGTGGCTCATGCCCTTGTGGTCGGAGTTATGATTTCTGCCGGACACATCTCCGGTGGCCATCTTAACCCCGCCGTCACTCTTGGCTTGCTCTTCGGTGGTCACATCACTTTGGTCCGATCAATCCTCTACTGGATCATTCAATTGTTGGCTGCTTCTTCTTCTTGCCTTCTTCTCAGATATCTCACTGGATTGGTAAAATAATAACTTCAAAATTAACTCTGCTAATTGATTGTACACAGATTTTTCAAAACTTTGCTAATTTGATCTGTTGTTTATACAGAGTACTCCAGTGATTACATTGGCAAGTGGAGTGGGGTCCGTACAGGGTATTGTATGGGAGATTGTTCTGACTTTCATCTTGTTGTTCACAGTCTACGCCACAATTGTTGACCCAAAGAAAGGTTCCATCGATGGGTTAGGCCCATTGCTTACAGGGCTCGTTGTTGGTGCTTGCATATTAGCCGGTGGGTCTTTCTCAGGGGCTTCAATGAACCCAGCTCGTTCATTTGGACCTGCTTTGGCTAGCTGGGACTGGACTGATCAATGGGTTTACTGGGTTGGACCCTTGATTGGCGGTGGCCTTGCTGGCTTCATCTATGAAAACTTCTTCATTGTTAGGACTCATGCTCCCCTTCCTCACCAAGAACCTTTTTAATTTCCTTAATCCTTAGCCTTATTATTGTTTGTTTTCCTTTTCTCAATGTATCAACTTCCTTTGCATGTATTCCCTTTCTCTTATGATAGATCCTATCAATAATAAGTAATCAAGAATTTTGTTTCTAAATCATTTGCTTGGTGAATTGAGATACATGCATGCCAAAGTTGTTGACATTTTAAGATATTGAGATAGAGCAAGTATAATTCAACAAATAGTCTCATAAGAACCTTGCGTACGCAGCTGTCCCTCTGGTAGACTCACACACTAAAACCAGGTGCGCGATATAGGTCGGATCAAGATTAGTCAGAGTAAAGTTCTAGATGCCGAATGTGGTACCAAAAAAATAGTCTCATAAGAAGTTGTAGGAAGGGTGAAATAGATCAAACTTTGTGATGGTGATGGATGCACAAAAGCAAGGTCGAAAATGAGAGAGACTAATTTTAATGATAGTACCCAATTGAGTTGCTGAGAAATGATGGTGAAGACATAAAAGGAAGGGCGAAAAAGACCCAAATTTAATGGCACTAAAACTCGTTGGTGCAGATTGGTTTGTGAAATCAATACCCTTTTCAATACCAAAATAAAATATGGAACCATCAACAATATATATATATATATATATAAATATTAATTTCTCATTACCAATCGTAGTTAGGTACTTCCTAATGGACCGTATAATATATGTCCTCTAATTTGGGTAGTTTGGGACCATGTGGTATTATTCAATAGCCACTATTCGTCGGCAGCTACCCAATCACTCCACTGAATGTTCTCTGAAAAGGAAAGAAACAGAGTAGTAAAGTAGTTTTCGGTCTTGGCTAACTATTAAGGAAAAATCCTCCTCGCTGTGAATGTTGCTCATTTGAAGGAAAAAGTCGCACATTTATATATATCGATTCAAAATCAAGTAAGCGCCATGGCATTTCCTGAGAATAACGAGAATTTATCCTTGCCTTAGCCCTTGTTTGTACAAAACAAAACTATTGTCGAGAAAATTGAACTAAAAAAACAGAGATGTAAGAAAATAAAAAAATTTGACTACCAATTGAGAAACCATACAATGGCTTAAGTTAATTACTGGAAATGATTACCATGAAGCTTCTTCTCAACCCAAGACGGAGACAAAACAGGGCTCATCTCATACTCCATTGTCTTCGCCGTCTTAGACTCGTTTCTGTCTGCAAAATCGAAGCAGAGTTTCTCTTCAGGCATAACTTTGACCCTCCAGACCTTAAAAGTTTGGTCCAAACTAGCACTGTATACTAAAAAACCCATCACAATTTTCTCCATTTCCAAACAAGCAGCCAAGCATCTAACAGGCCCTCGATGTCCATCCAAAACAGCCAAACATTCATGAAAACAACTTCCTTCTTCTCTCCTCCAAACCCTAATCGTCGTATCCTCTGAGCCACTGAATATCAACTTCTCTATCGCCGCCAAGCAAAGTACCGCAAAACGATGACCCTGTAAAAACCCACCATGGTTAAACCTTCCAGACATTTTCTCTTTCTCCCAAAAGTTAATGGTTCCATCAGATGAACCCGAATAGAGAAAACAATTATTGGATCCAGAAGTGCTTAACGCTAAGGCATTAACGGGTGATTGTTGGAATTTCAATGTCATTGTTAAAGTATGAGAGTTTTCTCTATAAACTCTCCTCCATATTTTCACCGATCCGTCGGACGAGCAAGTGAAAACACAGCCGTCGTCTTGGTTGACGACTATTCCATTGACATTGCTTTCGTGAGCCAGAAATGAGTCGACACATTTCTTGTCTAAAAGCCGCCACGCCTTAACTGTTCGATCATATGCCCCAGTGTACAAAAGCCCTTCGGCATGGTAATAAGCCATGCAAGAAACGCAATCTTTGTGTTGTTGTTGGCGGCTGCTTGTCTTTGGAAACAGCTGAAGAAACGAGCTTCTCTTCGGGAGTGTCGAGATTTTTTTGTATCTGAAATTATCAGAAACCGTGTAGTTCCAAATCCTGATCTTGCAGTCTCTATGGGTAGTGAAAAGCATGTTACCAAAAGCGAAAATGGCCCGGACTTCACCATAACTTGCCTTGATATAACCTCGCTCGATGCAGTCGGGTTGCCTCCATGCCCGGATCCGGCTGCTGTCGGATCCAGTGAAAACTAAGCCTTTGGAGAGTGCAATAGAGTAGATATTGCCTTCTTGGCGATGGAGAGAAGCAATGCAATGGTAGAGGAGAGCAGGGGAAGGGGTTTGAAGAGGGGAGAGTGTCCATGGCGATTCAGGACTTCCAGGTGGCAACATGGAGTGCATTGCTCGGGGGCTTGAAGGTCTTCCAGGGCTGAATTGCAGATGATCTTGTTGTTCATACATATCTAGGTGAGCTCTAATGGAAAGGCGAGGGGGTGATTGGGTTGGGTTGTTTTCTTCATCCATATTGAAGCCTCTGCCATAGAATTCCATGGCAAAATTGATGAATCGAAAGGGGATGAACGAAATTAGACTGAAAACCTGATGTGTATGAATTGCTAGAGATATAATGAAAGAAAGAATTTGGTGCTGCAGTTATGAACTTAATTTGGTGAGTTGGGGTTATTGGTATGATCTCAATTGCATTAAATAAGACCAACTACGCCATGATATATACATTATTGACATGGTTAAGACTTGCTAGTTTGTTGCTTTGGGAATTAAGGACCCTAATAAAGACTAAAGAGCATAGTGCAATTGGTCACAATATACGAATGGCAAAGGGAGACGTGTGCAATGCAATTTCCTTAGCCATGCCCATCACCTATATATTTTGAGTTGGGTTCAATAAGGCCAAAAGGCCCAACAACAAATTTTCCTTAGGCAGAGGTCCATTATATATATCTATGTGCTAAGTTCATCCCCTTATATTGATGGTGATGTATCTATGTGCCTATAAATAGGTCACTTACTTTGTTATGAAATAAGATGAATTAGAACAATTTGTCTCATTCTTCATATTTTCTTATTCTCCATATTCTATTGTCTCTCTATTCTCTTATCTTTTCCATACTTCAATTTTACTCCATTGCTTTGTTTTGTTATCATTTCACAACAAAATTTCATTTCTTAACCGAATTTTCTAATTTTCATTTCTTAACTGAATTTTCTTAAAAGAATTTATAAAATAAAACAGCCGCACGCGAAACGCGGCCGGGAAGTTCTAATATATTATTAATTGGATAATTCTTTTTGACCCTCCAATTTGTCCTTTCAACTTGACTCTTCTAATAACTAAGGAAATAAATTAAATCTAGGTTTAGGCCCCCTAATAATTAAGGTAAGAAATTAAATTCAGGTTTAGCCCCTAGTTATAAATAAATATGAAGAGTTTGAGGGTAAATTCTTTGATTTTAGGCTATTATTGAATAGGGTTTTAGAAATTATGGTAAGTTTTCTGATGACAAGTCAGGAGTGACAAATTGGAGGCAGGGACGGATCTATGTTATGCATTGAGGGGGCCATGGCCTCGCAAAAAATTGAAAAATTGCATTGTAGTCCTCCAAAAAATGGAAAAATTGCATAATAATCCATAGATTTATATGTAATTGTAGTTTAAAATTTTTAATTTGCCCCCCCCCCCCCCAAAACTTAATTTTGCATAAAGTAATTTATATGGCCCCCTCAAACTTATATGTCAAGATCCGCCCCTGATTGGAGGGACAAGTTAGAGGGTCACGTAGCAATACTCTTATTAATTTTCCAAGAAATTAGTATATATGACATTATTCGGATTTGTCACAAGTCGCAAGCGAAATTATTTGGGAATTTATTTAGGTACATATATATGACATCGACAATGGTCAGTTAAGCTCTGCGAACCGTAATTAATACGTACCTTTAGAGACCGTTGGGAAGTTTCTATAGAAAGTAAAAAGTTAAAAAGTCTTTCAATGAGTCTTGGCGCAAAAAATCATGCAAAATTAAGCCGGGACTCGGGAACGTGTTTTTAGCAAAAAAGCGTGATGATACGTACACAATTTCGGCGAAAATTGACCCGAAAGGTTTTTCCTCTATTTTTATCCATAATACTCAGAAAAAATTATATAATTCAATGCCGAAAAGATTGAAAGGCTTTTCACGCTTCTAATATCATTTTCCGTATTTTTTCTAAATTAATTTTTAATTAAATCAAAACATGATTCAGATACTCATAAAAACAAATCCTTAAATCCAATGCGACTAAGATTTGGTTAGATGAATATAGATATTTCAATTCGTCTTGATGACAAAAATCATGCAAAACTAAGGCGGGGCCCCGAAACACGTTTTTAGCCAAAAACCGTGATGATTTGTACACGATTTCGTTTAAAGATGACCCAAAAGATTTTCCTTAATTTTTAGCCACAATACACATAAAAATATATAATTTAACGTTGAAAAAATTAAAGGGTTTTTCATGCTTCCAATGTTATTTTTCATATTTTTTCTGAATTAATTTCTGATTATGAAACATGATTCAGATGCTGATAAAAAGAAATTCTTCAATCTAATGTGGCTGAGATTTGGTTAGATGAATATGGATATTTCAATGAGTCATGGCGTCAAAAATCATGCAAAACTAAGCTGGGGCCCAGGATCGCGATTTTAGCAAAAAACCGTGATGGTTAGCATATGATTTCGATAAAAATTGACCTTGAAAGATTTTTTCTCAACTTTTGACCACAATACTCATAAAAAATATATAACTCAAAGCCAAAAAAAATTGAAGGTCTTTTCAGGTTTCTAATATCATTTTTCAAATTTTTTTCTAAATTAATTTCTCATTAAATTGAAAAATGATTCAGATGCTCATAAAAGCAAATCCTTCAATCTAATGTGGCTGAGATTTTGTTAGATGAATATAGGTATTTCAATGAGTCTTGACGCAAAAAATCATGCAAAACTAAGCTAAGGTCCGGAACACGTTTTTAGCCAAAAACCATGATGGAACATACACGATTTCGGCAAAAATTGACCCGAAAGATTTTTCCTCAATTTTGAGCCATAATACTAATAAAAAATATATAAATTCAATGCCGAAAAGTTTGAAAGGCTTTTCACACTTCTAATATTGTTTTCATTTTTTTTTCAAAATTAATTTCTGATCAAATCGAAACATGATTTAGATGCTCGTAAAAACAAATCCTTCAATCTAATGTGGCTGAGATGTGGTTAGATAAACATAGATATTTCAATGAGTCTTGGCATAAAAAATCATGCAAAAGTAAGCCGGGGCCCCGGAACGCATTTTTAGCAAAAAAACCGTGATGGTTAGTACATGATTTTGGCAAAAATTGACCCAAAAGATTTTTCCTTAATTTTTATACACAATACTCATCAAAAATATATAATTCAATGCAAAAAAATTGAAGGGCTTTTCATATTTCGAAGAGCCTTGGCACCAAAAATCATGCAAAACTAAGCCGGGGTCCCAGAATGCGTTTTTAGCCAAAAACCGTGATGGTACATACACGATTTCGACAAAACAAGGAGGTTGCAGGGTCTGCGAGGTAACTTAATAAAGTAGGCGACGAATAGGGTGACTTTCCAGACGAAGTAAAGGTTAGAATGACAGCTGATTGATCAAGTAAATTTACCCACCTATCTTATCCGAAAGAGGTACTCAGCTTGTTAGCCTAGATGAATCACAAGTGAGACTTCCCAAGCCAAGTCACTTGGTTGACCCAAAAGATTTTCCCTCAATTTTTAGCCACAATACTCATAAAAAATTATATAATTCAACGACAAAAAGATTGAAGAGCTTTTCACGCTTCTAATATCGTCTTTCATATTTGTTCTAAATTCATTTCTGATTAAACCAAAACATGATTCAGATGCTTGTAAAAACAAATTTTAAATCCAATGTGGCTGAGATTAGGTTAGATGAATATAGATAATTCAATGAGCCTTGGCGCTAAAAATCATGCGGAACTAACCTCCTGCCATGGAACGTGTTTTTAGCCAAAATCCGTGATAGTTAGTACACGATTTCGGCAAAAATTTACCCGAAAGATTTTTCCTCAATTTTCAGACACAATATTCATAAAAAATATAAATTCAGTGCCGAAAATATTGAAGGGCTTTTCACGCTTCCAATATCGTTTTTCCGATTTTATTCTGAATTAATTTCTGATTAAATTGAAACATGATTTCAGATGATCGTAAAAACAAATCCTTAAATCCAATGTGACTGAGATTTGTTTATATGGATATAGATATTTTAATGAGTCTTGTCATAAATATCTTGCAAAACTAAGGCAGAGACTCGGAATGTGTTTTTAGCAAAAAATTGTGATGGTTAGTACATAATTTCAACAAAACTTTACCCGAAAGATTTATCCTCAGTTTTTAGCCACAATACTTATAAAAAATATATAATTCAATGCCAAAAAGATTGAAGGGTTTTTCATGCTTCTAATATCATTTTTCCTATTTTTTTTCTAAATTAATTTCTGATTAAACCAAAGCATGATTCAGATGCTCGCAAAAACAAATCCTTAAATCCAATAGGACTGAGATTTTGTTAGATGAATATAGATAATTCAACGAGTCTTGGCGCCAAAAATCATGTAAAACTAGGCCGGTGCCCCGAAACGCGTTTTTAGCCAAAAACCGTGATGATTAGTACACGATTTGGGCCAAAATTGACCCCAGAGATTTTTCCTCAATTTTTAGACACAATACTCATAAAATATATATAATTCAATTACGAAAATATTGAAGGACTTTTCACGCTTCTAATATCGTTTTTAATATTTTATTCTGAATTAGTTTTTGATTAAATCGATACATGATTTAGATGCTCGCCAAAAACTGTGATGGTTAGTACACGATTTCGGCAAAAACTGACCCAAAAGATTTTCCCCTAATTTTTAGCCATAATACTCATAAATTATATATAATTCAATGCGAAATTATTGAAGGACTTTTCACGCTTCTAATATCGTTTTTTCTATTTTATTCTGAATTAATTTCTGATTAAATCAAAACATGATTCAGATGCTTTTTAAAAAATATTTTTAACTCCAATGTGGCTAAGATTTTGTTAGATGAAGATAGATATTGCAATGAGTCTTGGCTCCAAAAATCATACAAACCTAAGTCGGGGCCTCGGAATGCGTTTTTAGCCAAAAAACCGTGATAGTACACGATTTCGGCAAAAATTGCCCGGAAAGATTTTTCCCTAATTTTTATCCACAATACTCATAAAAGATATATAATTAAATGTCGAAAATATTGAAGGGCTTTTCACGGTTCTAATATCGTTTTTCCTATTTTATTATGAATTAATTTATGATTAAATCGAAACATGATTCAGATGCTCGTAAAAAAAATCTTTAAATCCAACGTGGCTGAGATTTGGTTAGATGTATTTAGATATTTCAATTTGCCTTGACACCAAAAATCATGCAAAACTAAGACGGGGCTTCGGAACGTGTTTTAGTCAAAACACTGATATTTGGTACACGATTTCGGCAAAAATTGACCCAAAGGATTTTCCTCAATTTTTAGCAACAATACTTATAAAAAATATATAATTCAACGTTGAAAAGATTGAAGGGTTTTTTCACGCTTCTAATATTTTTTTACCTTGAAAAAAAATATTTTTTTACTATTTTTTACGAAATAATTTCTGATTAAACCGAAACATGATTCAGATGCTCGTTAAAACACATCCTGAAATCGAATGTGGCTGAGATTTGGTTAAATGAATATAGATATTTCAATAAGTCTTGCTGCTAAAAATCATGCTAAACTAATATGGGGCCCCATAACGCAGGGGCCCCGGAACGTGTTTTTAACCAAAAACCGTGATGATTAGTACACGATTTCGGCAAAAATGGACTCGAAAGATTTTACCTCAATTTTTAGATACGATACTCATAAAAAAAATAAAATTCAATACCGAAAATATTGAAGGGCTTTTCACGCTTCTATTATCGTTTTTCCTATTTTATTCTGAATTAATTTCTAATTAAATCGAAACATGATTCAGATGCTCGTAAAAACAAATCCTTACATCCAATGTGGCTGAGATTTGTTTATATGAATATAGATATTTTAATGAGTATTGCCAGTAAAAATCATGCAAAACTAATCTGGGGCCCCATAACATGTTTTTAGCAAAATATCGTGATAACATACACGATTTTCGGTAAAAATTGACCCGAAAGATTTTTCCTCAATTTTTAACCACAATACTGATAAATAATATATAATTCAACGCCAAAAAAATTGGAGGACTTTTCATGCTTCTAAGATCGTTTTTCCTTTTTTTTTTTCAAATTTAATTTCTGATTAAACCGAAACATGATACAGATGCTCGTAAAAACAAATCCTTAAATCCAATGTGGCTGAGATTTTGTTAGATGAATATAGATAATTCAATGAGTCTTGACGCCAAAAATCATATAAAACTAAGGCGGTGCCCTGAAACGCGTTTTTAGCCAAAAATCATGATGGTTAGTACACGATTTCGGTAAAAATTGACCCCAAAGATTTTTCCTTAATTTTTAGACACAATACTCATAAAAAATATATAATTAAATTCCGAAAATATTGAAGGGCTTTTCACGCTTCTAAAATCGTTTTTCCTATTTTATTCTGAATTAATTTCTAACTAAATCGAAACATGATTCAGATGCTCGTAAAAAATTTTTTCTCTTAAATCCAAAGTGGCTAAGATTTAGTTAGATGAATAAAGATATTTCAATTAGTCTTGGCACAAAAAATCTTGCAAAACTAAGTCGGGGCCTCGGAACACATTTTTATCCAAAAACCGTGATGATTAGTACACGATTTCGGCAAAAAATTGACTCGAAAGATTTTTCCTCAATTTTTAGCTAAGTTACTCATGAAAACATATATAATTCAATGCCGAAAATATTGAAGGGTTTTCAAACTTCTAATATCGTTTTCCTATTTTATTTTGAATTAATTTCTAATTTAATCGAAACATGATTCAGATGCTCGTAAAAATTTCCTTAAATCCAACGTGGCTAAGATTTGGTTAGATGAATATAGATATTTCAAGTTGTCTTGGCGTCAAAAATCATGCAAAACTAAGCCGGGGCTCCAGAAAGCGTTTTTAGCCAAAATCGTGATCATTAGTACACGATTTCGGCAAAAATTGACCTAAAGGATTTTTTTTTCTCAATTTTATCCTCAATACTCATAAAAAATATATATTTCAACGCTGAAAAGATTGAAGGGTTTTTCACTTTTCTAATATTTTTTTACTATTTTTACGAAATAATTTTTTATTAAATCGAAACATGATTGAGATGCTCGTAAAAACACATCCTTAAATCGAATGTGGCTGAGATTTGGTTAGATGGATATAGATATTTCAATGAGTCTTGGCGCAAAAAATCATGCAAAACTAAGCTGGGGCCTCAGAACGTATTTTTAGCCAAAAATCGTGATGATTAGTACACGATTTTGGCAAAAACTTGACTCGAAAGATTTTTCCTCAATTTTTAGCAACGATACTCATAAAAAATATAAAATTCAATGAAGAAAATATTGAAGGACTTTTGACGCTTCTAATATCGTTTTTTCCTATTTTATTCTGAATTAATTTCTGATTAAATCGAAACATGATTCAGATGCTCGTAAAAACAAATCCTTAAATCCAATGTGGTTGAGATTTGTTTATATGAATATAGATATTTCTATAAGTCTTGGCGCTAAAAAGCATGTTAAACTAATCTGGGGCCTCGGAACGTGTTTTTAGCAAAAAACCGTTATGATTAATACACGATTTCGGAAAAAATTGACCCGAAGGATTTTTCCTCAATTTTTAGCCACAATACTCATAAATAATATATAATTTAACTCCAAAAAAATTAAAGGGCTTTTCATGCTTCTAACATCGTTCTTGCTATTTTTTTATAAATTAATTTCTGAATTAATCACAACATGATTCAGATGCTTGCAAAAATAAATCCTTAAATAAAATGTGGCTGAGATTTTATTAGATGAATATAGATAATTCAATGATTCTTGGAGCCAAAAATCTTGTAAAACTCAGCCGGTGCCCCGAAATGCGTTTTTAGCAAAAAAATCGTGATAGTTAGTGCACGATTTAGGCAAAAATTGACCCTAAAGATTTTTCCTCAATTTTTAGACAAAATACTCATAAAAAGTATATAATTCAATTCCAAAAATATTTAAGTGCTTTTCATGCTTTTAATATCATTTTCCTTTTTTTTATTTTGAATTAATTTCTGATTAAATCGATACACGATTCAGATGCTCGTCATGATTTCGGCAAAAATTGACCCAAAAGATTTTTCCCAAATTTTTAGCCACAATTCTCATAAAAAATATATAAGTCAATGCCGAAAATATTTAATGGATTTTCACGTTTCTAATATCGTTTTTCTTTTTATATTCTGAATTAAATTCTGATTAAATCGAAATATGATATAGATGCTTGTAGAAAAAAATATCCTTAAATCCAAAGTGGCTAAGATTTTGTTAGATGAATATATATATATATATATATATATATTTCAATGAGTCTTGACGCCAAAAATTAAGCCAAAATCGGGCCACGGAATGTGTTTTAAACCCAAAACCGTGATGGAGTACACGATTTCGGCAAAAATTGACCCGAAAGATTTTTCCCTAACTTTTAGCCACAATACTCATAAAAAATATATAATTCAATTCCGAAAATATTGAAGGGCTTTTCACGCTTCTAATACCGTTTTTTTAATTTTATTTTGAATTAATTACTGATTTAATCGAAACATGATTCAGATGCTCGTTAAAAAAAATTCCTTAAATCCAATGTCGCTAAGATTTGGTTAGAAGGATATAGATATTTCAATTTGTCTTGGCACCAAAAATCATGCAAAACTAAGTCGGGACTCCGGAAAGCGTTTTAAGCCAAAACCGTGATGATTAGTACACGATTTCGGGCAAAAATTGACCCGAATGATTTTTCCTCAATTTTCAGCCACAATACTCATAAATAATATATAATTCAACGCCAAAAAATTGAAGGGCTTTTTATGATTCTAATATCGTTCTTCCTATTTTTTTATAAACTAATTTATGCTTAAACCGAAACATGATTTAGATGCTCGCAAAAACAAAACCTTAAATCAAATGTGGCTTAGATTTTGTTATATGAATATAGATAATTCAAAAAGTCTTGGCACGAAAAATTAATGTAAAAACTAAGTCGGTGCCCCGAAACGTGTGATAGTTAGTACATGATTTCGGCAAAAATTCACCCCAAAGATTTTTCCTCAATTTTTAGACACAATAGTCTTAAAAAATATATAATTCAATTCCGAAAATATTGAAGGAGTTTTAACGCTTCTAATATCGTTTTTCCTTTTTTTCTTTTAAATAAATTTATGATTAAATCGATACACGATTCAGATACACGTCAAAACCATGATGGTTAGTATACGATTTTGGCAAAAATTGACCCAAAAGATTTTTCCCTAATTTTTAGCCAAAATACTCATAGAAAATATATAATTCAACGCTGAAAAAGATTAAAGGGTTTTTCACTCTTCTAATATTTTCTTACTATTTTTTTATGAAATAATTTCTCATTAAACCGAAACATGATTCAGATGCTCATAAAAACACATCCTTAAATCCAATGTGGCGGAGATTTGGTTAGATAAATATAGATATTTCAATGAGTCTTGGCGCAAAAAATCATACAAAACTAAGCCGGGGCCTCGGAATGCATTTTTTGCCAAAAACCGTGATGAATTAGTACATGATTTCGGCAAAAAATTGACTCGAAAGATTTTTCTGCAATTTTTAGCTACGATACTCATAAAAAATATATAATTCAATACCGAAAATATTGAAGGGCTTTTGACGCTTCTAATATTGTTTTTCCTTATTTATTCTGAATTAATTTTTGATTAAATTGGAACATGATTTAGATGCTTGTAAAAACAAATACTTAAATCCAATGTAGCTGAGATCTGTTTATATGAATATAAATATTTCAAAGATTTGGCGCTAAAAGTCATTCTACACTAATCTAGGGCTCCGGAACGCGTTTTTCGCAAAAAACTGTGATGGTTAGTACACGATTTCGGCAAAAATTGACCCGAAAGATTTTTCCTCTATTTTTAGCCACAATACTCATAAATAATATATAATTCAATGCCAAAAAATTGAAGGGATTTTCATGCTTCAAATATCGTTTTTCTATTTTTTTTTCTAAATTAATTTTTGATTAATCCGAAACATGAATTCAAACGTGGCGGAGATTTTGTTAGATGAATATAGATAATTCAACGAGTCTTGACGCCAAAAATTATATAAAACTAAGTCGGTGCCCCGAAACGCGTTTTCAGCCAAAAATCGTGATAGTTAGTACACGATTTCGACAAAAAATTTTCCTCAATTTTTAGACACAATACTCATAAAAAATATATAATTCAATTATGAAAATATTGAAGGGCTTTTCATGCTTCTAATATCGTTATTTCTATTTTATTCTGAATTAATTTCTGATTACATCGATACACGATTCAGATGCTCGCCAAAAACCGTGGTGATTAGTACACGATTTCGGCAAAAATTGACCCAAAAGAGTTTTACCTAAGTTTTAGCCACAATTATCATAAAAAATATATAAGTCAATGCCTAAAATATTTAATGGCTTTTCACGCTTCTAATATCATTTTTCCTATTTTATTCTGAATTAAACTCTGATTAAATCAAAGCATGATTCAGATGTTCGTATAAACAAATCCTTAAATCCAAAGTGACTAAGATTTTGTTAGATGAATATATATATATATATATACATGGTGCTATATAAATCATGCTAAACTAATCTGGGGCCCCGAAATGCGTTTTTAGCAAAAAACTGTGATGGTGTACACGATTTCTGCAAAAATTGACCCGAAAGATTTTTCCTCGATTTTTAGCTACAATACTCATAAATAATATATAATTCAACACCTAAAAAAATTGAAGAGCTTTTCATGCTTCTAATATTGTTTTTCCTATTTTTTTCCTAAATTAATTTCTGATTAAATCGAAACATGATTCAGATGCTCGCAAAAACAAATCCTTAAATCCAATGTGACAGAGATTTTTTTAGATGAATATAGATAATTCAACGAGTCTTGGCGCCAAAAATAAAATAAAACTAAGCTGGTACCCCGAAACGCGTTTTTAGCCAAAAATCGTGTGATTTTTTAGACAAAAATACGATTTCGGCAAAAATTGACCCGAAGGATTTTTCCTAAATTTTTAGCCATAATATTCATATATAATATATAATTCAACGCTAAAAAGATTGAAGGGTTTTTCACGCTTCGAATATTTTTTTACTATTTTTTTTCTAAAATAAATTCTGATTAATCTGAAACATGATTTAGATGCTCGTGAAATCAAATCCTTAAATCCAATGTGGTTGTGATTTGGTTAGATGAATATAGATATTTCAATGAGTCTTGACGCAAAAAATCATGCAAAACTAAGTCGGGCTTCCGGAACGCGTTTTTAGCCAAAAATCATGATAGTTAGTACACGATTTCGGCAAAAATTGACCCGAAAGATTTATTCTTAATTTTTAGCCACAATACTCATAAAAAACATATAATTCAACGTCAAAAAGATTGAAGGGCTTTTCACGCTTCTAATATTGTTTTTCCTGTTTTTATCTAAATTAATTTCTGATTAAACCGAAACATTATTCACATGCTCGCAAAAATAAATCCTTAAATCCAATGTCGCTGATATTTTGGTAGATGAATATAGATATATCAATGAGTCTTGGCGTCAAAAATCATGTGAAACTAAGCTGGGGTCCAGGAATGCGTTTTTAGCCAAAAACCATGATGTCGGCAAAAATTGACCCAAAAGATTTTTCCCTAATTTATAGCCACAATACTCATAAAAAATATATAATTCAATGCCGAAAATACTGAAGGGCTTATCACGCTTCTAATATCGTTTTCCCTATTTTATTCTGAATTAATTTTTGATTAAATCGAAACATAATTTAGATGCTCGTAAAAAAAAATATCCTTATATCCAACGTGGCTAAGATTTTGTTTGATGAATATAGATATTTCAATGAGTTTTGGTGCCAAAAATCATTCAAAAATAAGTCAGGGCCTCGGAACGTGTTTTTACCCAAGAACCGTGATGTACACGATTTCGGCGACTATTGACCCGAAAGATTTTTCCTCAATTTTTAGCCACAATACTCAAAAAAGCTATATAATTTAATGCCGAAAATATTGAAGGGCTTTTCACGCTTCTAATATTGTTTTTCTTTTTTTTTCCTAATTAATTTCTGATTAAATCGAAACATGATTCAGATTCTCGTAAAAAAAATCCTTAAATCCAATGTGCCTGAGATTTGGTTAGATGAATATAGATATTTCAATGAGTCTTCGCGTTAAAAATCATGCTAAACTAATCTGAGTCCCCGGGACGCGTTTTTAGTAAAAAAAACCTTGTTGTATACGATTTCGGCAAAAATTAACCCGAAAGATTTTTCCTCAATTTTTAATCACTCATAAAAAATATATAATTCAACGCTGAAAAAATTGAAAGGCTTTTCATGCTTCTGATATCGTTTTTCCTATTTTTTGTGAATTAATTTCTGATTAAATCGAAGCATGATTCAAATGCTTATAAAAACAAATTCTTACATCCAATGTTGCTGAGATTCTATTCAATGAATATAGATATTTGGTTGGTTCTTGGCGCAAAAAATCATGCAAAATTAAGTCCGGGGCCCCGGAACGCGTTTTTAACCAAAAACCATGATATCGGCAAAAAATCACTTGGACACAATAACCGTGATATCGGCAAAAAATGACGTGAAAGATTTTTCCTCAATTTTTAGACACAATAATCATAAAAAATCTATATTTCAACGCAAAAAAAATTGAAGGGTTTTTCACGCTTGTAATATCGATTTTCCTATTTATTTCCGAATTAATTTCTGATTAAATCGAAACATGATTTTGATGCTCATAGAAAAAAATCCTTAAATTCAATGTTTCTGATATTTTCTTAGATGATTATAGATATTTCAATGAGTCTTGACGTCAAAAATCATGCAAAACTAAGCCGGGGCCCGGAACAAGTTTTTAGCCAAAACCCGTGATGGTTAGTACACAATTTCGGCAAAAATTGACGCAAAAGATTTTTCCTCAAATTTTAGCCACAATAATAATAAAAAAAAATGAGTCAATACCAAAAATATTGAAGGGCTTTTCATGCTTCTAATGTCGTTTTTCCTATTTTATTCTGAATTAATTTCTAATTAAATCGAAACATGATTCAGATGCTCGTAAAAAAAATATCCTTAAATCCATCGTGACTGAGATTTGGTTAGATGAATATAGAAATTTCAATAATTCTTGGCGCCAAAAATTATGCAGAACTAAGTCGGGGCCATGGAACACATTTTTAGCTAAAAACGGTGATGGATACACGATTTTGGCAAAAACTGACCCTAAGGATTTTTCCTAAATTTTTAGCCACAATATTCACAAAAAAAATATAATTCAACGTCGAAAAGACTGAAGGCCTCTTCACGCTTCTAATATTCTTTTTCCTATTTTTTTAGAAATAATTTCTGATTGAACCGAAACATGATTCAAATGCTTGTAAAAACAAATCCTTAAATCCAATGTGGCTAAGATTTTGTTACATGAATATAGATATTTCAATGAGTCTTGGCGCCAAAAATCATGCAAAATTAAGTCAGTGCCCTGTAACGCGTTTGTAGCCAAAAATCGTAACACGATTTTCGGTAAAAATTGATTCGAAAGATTTTTCCTCAATTTTTATACACAATACACATAAAAATATATAATTCAATGCCAAAAGAAAAATTGAAGGGTTTTTCAAGCTTATAATATCGTTTTCCCTATTTTTTCTGAATTAAAACATTATTCACAATAAATCCTTAAATTCAATGTTGTTGAGATTTTCTTAGTTGAATATAGATAAATCGAAAAGTCTTGGCACCAAAAAATAATGCAAAATTAAGACGGATTGCTAGAGATATAATGAAAGAAAGTATTTGGTGCTGCAGTTATGAACTTAATTTGGTGAGTGGGTTTTTTTTTTTTTGAAGGCAAGTCAATAAAGATTTATTGATGGAGGAGCACAACAATATTGATGAGTTGGGGTTATTGCCTTATTGGTATGATCTCAATTGCATCATTAAATATAAGACCACTTACGCCATGATATATGATATACTATTATATATACATATACATTATTGACACTTGCTAGTTTTTTGCTTTGGGAATTCAGGACCCTAATAAAGAGCATAGTGCAATCGACAATATAAGAATGGCAAGGCGAGACGTGCATGCAATTTCTTTAGCCATCACCGATGTATAGGGCTGCAAACGAGCCGAGTTCGAACGAGTTTGAACACGAACTCAGTCATGTTCGTGAACAATTTGCATTGTTCAAGCACTGTTCGTGTTCGTTTAAATTTTATGAGGCTCGTTCGAGCTCGGTTCGTTTATAAAATGCAATGTTCATATTCGTTTATGTTCGGCTCGGTTAAATGTTCTTGTTCGTGAACAATGAACAAACGGGTTCATGAACACTAATTGAACACGTTCACGGACATATATTAATTTATCAATAAAATAAAAGTTGTTTTGAACAACTTAACTAAACAATAAACAAGCCATAACTAAACAAACAAACACATAAATGATTTTAAATGGATATAATAATATATTTTTTAATCTTAATGAACCATAAACGAATTTTAAACGAGTATTTAAACGAACAATAAACGAGCTAATAAATGAACATTTATTGAATATGTTCGCGAATATAAACGAACTGAACACTCATTGTTCAAGTTCGGTTCATTTATTAAACGTACACTAAAATTTTGTTCAGACTCGTTTAATTATTTTCCAAATAAACGAACATAAACGAGTTTTAACCGAGTTTATTCACGAGCTGTTCATCGAACATCATATTCATTTGCAGCCCTACCGATGTACCATTTTGGAGTTGGGTTCAATAAGGCCAGAAGGCCCAACAGCGAATTTGATTTCCGTAGGCAGAGGTCCATTATATATGGAAACATCAAGGCTGTGTGGAAAAAGAATAAATTTGAGTCGTCTTGCTCGTTGCTCGGACCTACCGGAACTCATTATATGTCCCATCCCACACGGCTATATATATTACTGGTAATCTATATGTATACCTAGAGTCACGTGTAAATTATTAATTTTCCAAGAAATTACTATATATGGGTTAAATTAATAAATTAGGATGTTTCACAATTCGCAAGCGAAATTATTTTGGAATAATCGACATCTTAATAATCTTTACAAATTAACGCGCTTAAGAGATCACAAACATCAGTCAACATGCATGCATAAAGTATATAATAAAATTCATTAATTAGTACTGTAGTAGTATGAGGCCAAAAAATTAGTAGTCGTATTGCCTAATAATTCTTAGCTAGAGTCTCCTCTCCTCAGTCCTCAAGGCTCAAATATCAAATGCATGCAGCAAAGTAGAGGACGGAATCAGCATTAATCAGCATTCAGCAGTACTCTTTTTCTAAGAAAATCTTTTTTTTTTTTTTTTTTTTCCGAAAACCTTTCTCTGGAGATTCAATGCAGTGGAGCCCTTTTGAGTTTTGTCTGTTTGTGACTTTTATGTCTTCGTTGACAAATTGTGAGAGCTATATAAATTCACTCGGGATTTTTTTTAAAAAAAAAAGAGAGAAGGAAAAGTTTAGGAAAACTTTAGTTTGTTTATGTATCAAGATCAAGATAGTGTGTGTGCAAGAACAGAGAAAGTTCGCGGTGGCTTACACTTTGTGGAAAAACGATGACTCCTCCATCCTCTCGTTATTTATTCTACCCTCACTGTGTCATACCCTTATCGTTCAATGCTAGAAACCCTCTCAAGCTCTACAGTTCAACACCATATATATGGATCGACGCCTTCGAGAGAGTATTTTTAGAGGGGACGTGGCGAGCTTTCTTAACCTCATTGATCAAGAAGATGAACATGCCATTGAACAGACAGTAGGTGGATCCTTGAACACGGTTCTACACTTGGCTGCTCGTTTCGGGCACGTGGGATTGGCGTCAGAGATTATAAAGCGGAGGCCGGAGATGGTGGCGGCTGAGAATGAGAAGATGGAGACCCCTTTGCATGAGGCTTGCAGGGAAGGGAGAGAGGAGATTGTGAAGCTCTTGGTTGCAACGGATCCATGGGTTGTTTATAAAGTCAACAGAGACGAAGAAAGCGCGCTGTTTGTGGCATGCGAGAGAGGGAAAGTTGATGTGGTTAAGCTTTTGCTGGATTATCCATGGATGCTCACGTTGGAGGTGGATGCCTCCACTACTTCCCTTCATGTTGCAGCTTCAGCTGGCCATACCGGTAATAATTTTTTTTACGTACTACTACTACTACTCTATAGCATTAATTAATCAACCATCTTGGTAATTGAAATTAGTATACTAATCACCTCTTCAATTTATTGATAATTTTTTGGTTGCTACCTTTTTTTATTTATTGATCATCAATTAATCCTTAATTCATCCTTGTGGAAGATGCTTAATTTTTTTTTTTGGTGAAAGAAGATGCTTAATTTTAAACTATCACATATATAAAAGATACACGGAACTATGTTAAGTAGGGGCAATTAATAACTAACATGCACTAACTATATACTAACTAACACACTATAACTTTCTACATACTATATAGTGTATATCCATATAGATTCTATCATTTTATTTGAAATTGTCCTTAAAAAAAGAACTCTATTTTGTCAAATTAATTAATAGTTTACTATTGTAAACACTTCATGTATTATCCCAAGTAAAATAAGCTAAGTAAATCGAGCTATTAATATAACAACAACAACAACAACAACAACAACAACAACGGAGCAAGTTATCAAGGAATATTGGTAATATTATTACTAGAACATATTGATTTTAATCCATGATATACAAAACAAAGTTCGAAAAATATAGGTATTGAGAGTTTGTATCCAAAAGTATTTAAAATTGGTA
Source organism: Corchorus capsularis (assembly GCA_001974805.1). Classification (NCBI taxonomy): domain Eukaryota; kingdom Viridiplantae; phylum Streptophyta; class Magnoliopsida; order Malvales; family Malvaceae; genus Corchorus; species Corchorus capsularis. The sequence goes on along the minus strand of AWWV01013371.1, from coordinate 12,783 downwards.
ATTATATTTTAATTTGGTCACTCTTCTTAATCTTTTTATCAGGTGACTGTATAAGTTATGGAATTAAAAGATGGAAAAAATATTTTATAAAACCAAAATTAAATCTTCAAATAAAGTTTTTTAAAAATTAAAATAGAATTTTGAAAGAATTGTTATTTTTTTGGTAAAAAATTCTTATATTTTTTTGTTCAAAAAATTTCTTATATTTTGGTACATGTAATGATGTAAATTAGTACCAAAATTTTAAAAATAAGAAATTAATTACTAAATAAATAAAAGTTCATTAATGTATTATGTATAAAAGATCAATTGGAAATGTACAGTAGTATACCAACACGCGCAAAAGGACCACCAATATGAACACAGAGCAAGAAGAGGGCCATCATATAATAGTAGTATTAATTTCTTCTCGACGTTGGGTCGTTGGGGGCCAGCAAGAGAAGCTAATTTTCCGAATGAAACAAACAAAAAGTGAATAGTGATGGAGATGGTCACGGAAAAGAAAAAGAGAAGTAAAAATATATAAACTTCATGGTTTATAATTAGCCTTTTTTTATCCCTGAATTATTGCATTAGGGATGCCTCCCAACTTCAAATTTAGGACATTTTATCCCCTTAAACTTCCTAAATTCAAGGCATTTTATCCTGACGGGAGACAAATTGTCTTGCATTTCAAAGATTCAAGCAGCATGCAAATTGTCACTACACCATGCCCCATATAGTTCATGCTGCAAAAAAGCTAATAAGCAGTAAACTTTATAGTCAAGGTACGGTACTGAGTGAGAGATATAAGACTTTTTTTTTTTTTGGCCTCAGAGAGATATAAGACTTAAATAACAATAAATATTGATACTGAAATTGAACTTGAAATTTCTTCATGGAATTGAAATTGTGGTTGTAGATGTGGCGAAGGAGATAATAAAGGCACGTCCGGAATTTTCCTGGAAAAAAGACATGCATGGGTGCACGCCTTTGCACATTTCTTGCAGCAAAGGGCATTTGGAGATAACGAGAGAGTTACTGCGGTTGGATGCTGACCTCTCTTCCTTACAAGACAACGAGGGCCGAACCCCTCTTCATTGGGCTGCTATTAAAGGCCGAGTTAATATCCTTGATGAGATTCTCTGCTTGAGCATTGAGTCCGCTGATCTCATAACCAAACAGGGAGACACTGTTCTTCACTTGGCAGTAAAGCATAACCAATACGAAGCTGTTCGGTACCTTGTGGACAATCTCAACATTGAGAAATTAGTTAATTTTCCTGATAATGATGGCAATACTATCTTGCATATAGCAACAGCTGGAAAACTTACTACGGTAAGTAATGAGAGATCACTTATAATTATTAATTGGAAAAAGTGTCATTTTCCCCCTACTCGTAACGTTTGGACATTTTGTTCTATGAACTTCAATTTTGGACATTTTGTACCCGGAATTTCAATTTTGGAACATTTTACGCACTCAGGCTAACGGCACTATCAAGACGCAGCATTTTGTCCGACGGTCAGGTTGGTTCCACGTCAGCATTTTGATGGTGTCATTAGTGATTAGCCTGAGGAGGCAAAACGTCCCAAAATTGAAATTGATGGGGACAAAATGTCCAAAATTGAAATTCGGGACGTCCAAACACTACAAGTTGAAGGGAAAACGGTATTAGGTCATTATTAATTTCACAAATCTTAATTAATTTTGCAAGATTCGATCTTGTAACTTTGTATTAATTTTTTTTGGCTTCAAATCAGATGGTGATCTACCTTCTGAAGCTTGGTCTTGATGTTAACGCAATAAACCGAAAAGGGTTCACAGCTCTGGACGTTATTGAATCAGATGCAAGCAATTCTGGTGCTGTTGCAATAGTTCCAGCATTACAGGAAGCAGGGGCAAAAAGATGTTACCAATTGCCTCCAGCTTCACCAGAAATTCAAAACATACAACAAGAAAGCCGCAGCCCAAAACCATCTACATGGCCAAAAAAGCCACTAGAGTCGTCTCCTTCACAACACCAGCGCCGCCACCGTCGCCACCGTAGAGACAAGCAGCTAGAGCTCCAAAATGAAGGATTGCGCAACGCGCGTAACACTATCACCGTGGTCGGAGTTTTGATAGCCACCGTCTCGTTTGCTGCCGGCATTAACCCTCCAGGGGGCTTCAACCAGATAACAGGAAAAAGCATTATGGGAAGTCAACCATCATTTAAAGTCTTCCTTGTTTGTAACATCGTGGCATTGTTCTCGTCGCTAGGCATAGTCATATTCCTGGTTAGCATCATCCCATTTCGGCGAAAATCCATGATGAAATTACTAGCTGTGACGCATAAGGTGATGTGGGTGTCGTTATCATTCCTGGCAGCTGCTTATATTGCTGCCACGTGGACTATAATGCCTCGTGGCAAGGGCTCTGTTTGGGTTTTGGTTGCAGTTGTGTCTATAGGGGGAGGATTCACCATGGCTATTTTTGCAGGGTTGGCGGTATTGCTGGCTTGGCATTTGCTTAGGAAATGGGAATGGAGAAAAAGCAAGGCAAAGAGCAGAAGCCCCAGTAGTAGCATAAGTCGTGTTGAAGAGATGCAGATGATGAAGAAAGGCACCCATGATTCTACTAGTAATTCAGATATTGATAGCTCTGATCAAGGCTTCCACCCTTACTAGACGCTTGATAGTATAGGTCATTTTTGCTGCAACATATATACTTCAGTCTTTGGTCACATGTATCATTAGTCTTTCTTTTTTATAGAAAAATACGAGTCATCAAATCTCATTACAATAATAAGATAATTCCAATTATGTTCAATCATTCAAATGAGGACCATGATAATAAACTATATAACAGTAACAAGCAACTAAATCAATATAAAGTTGGACAAAATCACCTACAGTAGGATTTGAACCCAAAATCTCATGGTTTAAAAACACTACACCTGCCAGTTAAACTAACAATTCGATGGTTACCATTGGACTTTTGTTCATAAAATTTTATGTAGAATCAATCATACACTCTTGTACCGTAAATTGTTGCCATTAAACAAAGACAATTTTTGTGTCAACTTGTTTTTTTTGTTTCCCATCCGGCTATCCAAAACTTTACTATGACCAATCCGGATTCGACCCCGATTGCGATCCTAGGTTACGGTGGATCCGATATATATCACCAGATCACATTCACATGTGGATGATCTTTAGCCAGCCTTTACCAATTTCGAGTTGGGCTCCATATAAGGCCAAGAGGCCCAACACCCAATTCCCGTAGGCCTTGAAACTTCACCATGCGGATTGCAGAAAGCCAGAAACCATGGGTATTGGGTAATCTTACGAAATCCATTTCAGTTTTTCTTAAAATAAATAGTGAGTCTTTAGTCTTCTTACACAAAGAAATGTAAAGTTTTTCAATTGATTGGAATATAAACAACAAATTTTTTACACAGTAAAGCGACAAATGCCTCAAATATTTAAACTTTGTCTGTTATTCTGAGAGTATCTTTGTTGCCCTGAAAACCACTCAACTGTTTTACTCACGATTGGTAACCAGAGCCTCCTTATCCTGTCCTCTTTTCCACCATTAGAAACTTGGTTTTTCATACTCAATTGCCGGACCCTTGGGAACATTGTAATCTCAGACATGGATCTCTTCTGCGTATGATGATTATTATTCATCTTTGATGAATTTGATTCCAGTGAAGAGAATCTTTTGCTTGACATTTCACGGAGCATCTCAGAGTTCAAGGACAAGAAATCCGATGGACTGACATCACTCCATCGGTTCTTTATTACAAAATCAGAAACAATAATCTTATGCTTGAACTTATGCAAGATTTTCCCATCATCATCTTCATGACTACTACTACTTTCACCTTGTTGAATCAGCAAATCCTGTTTCTTACCCTTGTCAATGCTACTGCGCCGGAAGCTGCTAATTGAAATGCTAAATCTTGAAGATAATGACCCTTGAACTTGATTAATGTCCGATTCCCTTTCCACAAACAGCTCAATAATTGGATCTTCAATTAGATTTGAAGGGTTTCGAGATAACCTCAAGCTGTTTGAGTGAATGAAGGTTTCCAAATCTTTAGAATCAAACTTATACCTACAAAGAGGACAGGTTGAGTGTCTTTCAAGCCACTGATCTATGCAGTTCATATGAAATGCATGCTGACACTTGGGCAAGAGTCGAAGAATATCTGAATCGTCGAATTTGGATATGCAAACTGCGCATTCTAAGCCTTCTTTTGACCCTTTAAGTGCAGAGAATTGGAAAAAAGGAATCGATTCAATCACTCTTCTATCGATTCCAGAAGAACTTGGGGGCAAATTAGGGTTGTTAATCCCAGAAAACATGAAACCATGGCCAAAATCATCATCTGTTTGGTGTGTATGACAAAATCTGAGGTAAAGAAGGAGAATAAATGTTAAGGATAACATCCCCACGAAAATTCCAATGACTAAATTGGCATTTGGGTGGAAAGTTTGAAGAATACCCGAGTCATGGGTTGGAACTTGTTGGCCTCTGACATTGAAGAGTAAGCAAGAAACTAGGATGAACAGAACTGGTTTAATCATGGGTGTTTGATAATTAAGCAAAAAGTTGATGCTGCCAAAATTCTGAAACCTAACTCTTTTATGTTTGAGGCTGTTATTGTTTTTTCTTTTTCTTCTTCCTAATGGGTCCCCAAAGAAGAACTCTTTTGCATTTGTTGGTTTGTGCCGTCTATAGCTGTCCCTACTTATCTCTGTTTTTTTTTTCCATGTGTGAACAGAACAGTTGTTAACATTGGAATCTTTTCTTAGAAGGAAGGTTGACCCTTTACATGTTTTTGAAGCCAGATTTGTTATGCTTATGTATGTTATTACATATTCCAGATTGTGTTTCTGATTCATTATAATCCATATTGTAAAGTTGAAATTAATTAACAAGATCTTCCTCTTATCCGTTTGGTGAATTGTTGTAAATAAGATAACTTTTGACAGAAAGAAAGGTCCAGGAAATTACTTCCTTCCTGCCACTTGCATCTGATCATTAATTACTTAATTTACAGTCTTTTAATGGACAGTGGATAGATGTAATTAAACAGATTAGGAAAAAGCCCGCTGGTGGTCCTTTGGGATCTTCTTTTTTCTGTCTTTTTACATTTCATTAAAATTATGGTGCACTAAAGATTTCTGATTCAGGAAAAAAATCTAAAGATGCATATATTTCCTTTCCTTTATGTTGGAAAACCATGAAAGAATATGAAGAGTATAGCACTCCAACTCTCATATAATAATATGGAAATGATTCTATTTACACAATTAAAATGAGTGGAAGTTATTCCTAGACGTTCTGCATATGTGCAAAAACAGGCTAAACCATCACTATCTTTGTACATGAATCTTTCTGCTTTATCTCTTTGACCCATTAGGCATTAGCCCCTGCAGACTGCTAATAAATCTAAAAGCTACTAAAATATTTTATATTTGATACAAATGAGAATAAAAACTATCTTTAAATCTCTACTTAAATCCCATCTCTTTCTTACTAATCGAGAATTCGAAGTGGTAAGTACTAGTATACTTAGCAGTATACATTTGCTCAATTGCAAGTCTTAAAGGTACTGAGAATGAGATTAACTTCTTAATGTTTGGGGATTCAAAGAGGGAATTATGGTTGTAATTTCATTTTGCAATGACATTGGCATAAAAGCTCCATGGAAGCCATAGGGAACTCTGAAGGGCAGTGTGATTTCGGCCACAGGCTCACCAGAGAAGTTCTTTGCCTCAATTATAAGAGCCTGCATCCAATGAAAATTAAGAAACTTAACCCCTTTTTCTATTAACATTAACAAACACTTCACAAATAGAGTTATAGGAGCTTAAAATCAACTTACTTGAGATATATTAGTATATTCATTGTGAACAAAAGTGATGAGCCAGCCATCATCTTCATCAGCACCTCCTTCTTTAGGGACAAAAGCAGCTCCAGTGCAGAAAGTGTTATCCTCAAACATATGATATTCTACCTTTACCAACCCTTCCACTTGCTTTTCTCCCTAGTTTATAAGTTGGAATATATTAGTTCATCAATTGATTATTAATGATATAGAAACAAGACAAAAGATCTTTTAGGATCATAAATATAGTCAATATACCAAGGAAACTTCAGTGTTGTGCTCTTCAAAGTACAGCTTGGCCAAGCCTCCATATTTTGCCATGCCTGAAATATTTATCAGATTAAATTAAGGGTATCATATATAATAATCTCAAAATTCAATTCAAGGGAACTGGTTTCAAATGACTACCTGAGGTAGAACTTGCAATACAGTCACGTACTTGGCTATAGCCATATTTGTTTTTAAGACCTACAAAAGTTTCATTAATCATAGGGAAATCCATGGGATGTTCAATTCCTGTCAGATTTCTCTCCTTTACTTCCCCGGTTCGCATGTTCATTCGCCATTCATAAGGACGAGGAAACACTAATTGATCTTCAGACAAGCCATCAACATTTCCATCAGTAGATTTTAGAGGTCCGAATTTTTTCGAAAACCAATCGAGTTTATTGTTTCCCTGATCAGGCCCTGGTATGACAGAGTTAAGAGCTCTGCATCCCCACATCACAACCTGTTTTTGAAGCACATAGTCATAGTGATAAGATCATTTTCCTTGTGGAGAAAAATTTCAAGTTGAAAATATGCTATAATTCCAATTAAAGTTACCTCATCCCCATCCTCAAAACAATTGAAGAGATGAAATGTGCAATTGGGTTTCACCTTAAACCACTGAATTGAATCTGCATCACCATAGCGAGGCATTACGCCAATCCTTGCATCTCCTTCTTTTTCATATTCTATTAATCTACATGTCAAGATTGGTAATATATGTTAACAACATTTTGAAACCAGAGAAAATCAAATAATATAGACACTACTCACTGGCCACCGCGAATGAGTCTGTTTAAGTCTATACATAGAGGGTGGTCCATGAACACATTGTACCTGCAAACCAAAAATCAATGTAAATTTCATTAAGTACCCTTTAGCAGGAAATTTCAATTCATTATGAAAACTATATGGTACTAACTTTACCTCTCTGTAACCCCAATTTCATGGCATAGGCTGCACCTATTGAGTTTGAGATCTGCTCTGTGGAGCAATTTCTTTCCATCAGCTGAAGAAAAATCATAGCACAAATATTAGAAAGTTGGCCAGGCCTTAGAAATATTTCAATCTCATTGTAAATGCAATGGGAATTGGGAAAAGAAAGAATATACCAGAAATTACTCCTACTTCAACAAAAGGCTTAGTTGCATTAATTCCCATTATAACTAGCTCCCCTGTCCCTGGAGCTTTCTGTTATAGATAAAAAGTTATGTTAGTAAATACTTATACTTGACAAAGTCAATAACTCAATATACTATATAGGAAATGTGAAGAACCTTCGGATGAGAAGAAAATGGCTTGTCCCAAGCTCCATCAAGAACCCAATTATGCAAAGTTTCTAGTGTAATGATGTTGATTTCTTGAGGTTCATGGTTTTCAGCAACTGAGTAGAACTTTCCAGCATGCTCAATGACTGCAGTATTGCTTAATTGTTTGTTTACTTTGCCAAATCTCAACTGTTCAGGAAAATGTAAATTAATCAAACACTTATGATGAATATTTCCATATTGGGTTTGGTTTAATTTAGGCTGTGAGATTGATTGATTTGAAAGAAAGCAGAAAGTTGGATAAGGCAAGCCCACCATATTAAGCAAATAAGCAGACAAAATAGCCGGTGAATCCCCTTCGATAGCAGGAAGAAAAGACGGTTTGTTTCGTTGTTTTTCTAGCTTGAATGTCTCTGTTTCAACATGTCTGTTTTTGTAAACAACATTCCATCTTCCATCATGGCCTCTGCTAAAATATAAAGCATGAAGCATTCCTTCTCCTTCTATCCATATATGATTTGACCTCCCAAATATGGATTTCGTCGATTTTAAACCTCCAAAAAGTGGGTTTGGTCCTGCAAAATGATTCCAATGAATTGACAATGACCCTTTTAGTAACATTTTAGCACAACAGGTTTCTACCTCAAGTTAAACTAATAAAAAAGTAATCAATGGATAATTTTCTCGTCTACATCATGGAACACTAAACATTTGGAGTGAAAAAACAAAATAGTATTCCACCATTTTCAGAACACATAGGGCAATGGGCAAATGGCTGGTTCATAGGCAGAGTTTTACTTCATCTTTATATATAATACCATGGTGTTGAATAAATAATGATTTCTGAATATGTTTGTAATTGACTCTCAAAGGTGCCGGCAGGCACTTTAATTTCCGTTCAATGAATTTGTAACTGTCATATATTGTCTTCATGATTGTTTTAAGGAAAATTATTCCATACACCGTCGGTCAGTGGAGTTTAATTAGCAGACTGCACGTGCGGGTCTAGTAGGGTGACATGTGTCTCCTAGGGACTAGATTGAAATAATTAAAATTTAATTAATTCAGCAAAACTTTTAATTGCCTACATATCACTGAAACTATCACCAAATTGTCTCTATCACGGTAGGCATCTGCATATTAGGCCAATAATTAGCTTTTTGGTTCTACATTTGTAGTTTGTGTCGAAGTTGTCCCTAGAGATAAACAAGGCCACTCCCAATGGGCGTTAATTTTATTTTACTTATATAATCTATGTTTCACAAGAATTTAAAGGCATGATAATAAATCAATGATCAAAGATAATAATATTTTAATAATAAAGTATCGTATCAAAAACGTACCATTTCTTATGTAGACACCCTCTAGAAAATCATCTGGAATTTCCCCTTGGATGTTGGTAACTTGAACGGCTTGTTTCAACTCATCAACAGGAGCAAAATTACTCTGCAAATTGGAAAGCACTCGAAAATGTTACCATGTTATTATAGTGATAAAAGAACAGGGCAAAGAAGTTGCGATATTATCTATGACTATTATGTATATATATACCTGCGATGGAAGCAATGGTTGATCAGAAAACTCGAACACCGAATCAAAAAATGCATCTAGTAACTTGACAGAAGCGTTGTTAACGGCTTTCGAAACATCTACATGATCTAATCTTAAGGAAAGTTGCTGTATCTCTCTTACAAATGGCTGTCGATAATAGTTAGAAAAATAAATTTGTCATTCCTTGTAATTAAAATGATCATCATGATCATCTTCAAACTTCAAAGAATGGTTAGCAAAATTCAGCATATGGGATCTCTACCAAATTATACACAAATAATCAATGATCAGTTTAACAGAGCAACGTACGAAGAAGAAGCCGGCCTACCTTGAAAGCAGAGGAGAGGGTGGCCTTGAAATGATCAAAGTTGGGTGAGATGGAATTAGGCTTTTGAACAGAGCAACGTACATGAACTGGTAAACGAGAAGATGCCATAATAATCTCTCTTCTTCCTATCATCATATTGTATTTTAGGAAGTTAAGTTACCGTTTATATGTATATATACACTACTAATTATAAGATGCTTCCAAATCAAATCTGAAATGTTTGGTAAGTTTTTATATAATTTTGTTGTTTTGTATATATCTTGTGCAATATGTCCCGGTAGGTAGAATACATAGCTTATATATAACATATAAAAGGATTAGTATATAATCAAATTAAAGAATATTAATATTCTTTTAGTACAACACTTTTTAATCGGGAAAAGCTATAAGTACTAAAGGTGCTAAAGATTTGTACTAAAGAACAAAACTTACACTTTCTTTTTACCTTATTAATTTGGATGTCTCCAAACAATTTTTTTTTTATCCAAACACCTAAATAACCCTGTATACAAAGCGTTATTATCTAGTGTAGTTATTTAGTAGGCTCTTCTCAATTTAGTCTTTAATTTGATAGAGAGAGTATATGTATATCCCCTATTACTATCTATCAATTAACTATTTCATTTTGAACAATAAAACATTAATTTCCCTAGATCAAATACGTTCAGTATATGTAATCAATTAAAAATATCTACATGATCAATTATAATAAGGCTTAATGAGCAAAAAGGCCCCTGAACTTATACCAAACCGTCAAATAAGCCCTTGAACTTTTATTTCGGCCAAATAAGCCCCTAAACTCTTAAAAAAAGCCAAATAAGCCCTGTTCAATTCCCAAGGCTAAATGCTCAAATAAGGACTAAACGTTTTAAGGTTTTCTCAAATAAGGATCAAAATACACAATTCCAACAAATTAGAACACATACTTGGCAAATTTTTACAAATTAGGGAATTCTTAAATGAAAACCAATGCTTCCTATGCATACACGTTAAATTTGATAAAAAAAATGATATTATCATGTTAATTAAAAATCAAACCCTATTAATCAAAATAAATTCATTAAATGTAATATGATATAAAATTATCGTGTGCTTTTCAATTTATATATATCTCACACACTAGTATTAACTTATATTGTATCCAATTTGTAAAAAAATATTAAGTATGTTTTCTAATTTGTTGAAATTGTGTATTTTGATCCTTATTTGAGAAAATCTTGAAACGTTTAGTCCGTTTTTGAGCATTTAGCCTTGGCAACAGGGCTTATTTAGCTTTTTTTAAGAGTTCAGGGGCTTATTTGGCCGAAATAAAAGTTCAGGGGCTTATTTGACGGTTCGGTATAAGTTAAGGGGCCTTTTTGCTCATTAAGCCATTATAATAGTTGTATATATCCTTGAATTATAATGCAAGGGGTTTTTCAATATATATGAAAAGGGATTTCTCTTTCAAACAATTAAAGCATGTATAATAACCTATATATATTATGAAGAATATTAATAATAAATATTAATAACAAAAAAAAAGGTGAAAATTGCTGTTAATTAATCATTAAGAAATGATGATGAAAATAAAGAACAACTCATTTTGGCATTTGGGATGGAAATTTGGGGGAAACAAGAAAAGATGGTACAATGGAGAGAGTAGTTGTTTTCAAGGCATCTTTTTTGTTATGCTTCTAGACAGGTCTATCTTTTGTCACAATTCTTTTGTTGGCTGTATTTAGGACATAGGGGCAATTTGAAATATGCCGTTGTTGTCTGATTCTGGATTTGATTAAAACAAAATTTCTACTAAAATCATTCCCCATTAATGGGCACACCAAAATGTTAGATGCAGTAATATATTATACTACTACACACGCCATGTGTAGATTAAATTTAAACCCAACATGGTTCGCAATTAATCGAAGAACATTCAATTTGATTAATTAATGTCTTTAATTAAGTATACTCACAATTATAAGTAGATTAGATTATAACAGCTGATTTCATCAAATGTACTAAAATATAGGAATATATATACTACTAATTAGTATAATAATATAGTATGATTATATGGAGTACGTCATATACTGACATTTTGGGTTTATATGAATTCTTTCAAATACTAACATTACTATCACTTTAATCGTATGAAGTATGCAAATTGCAACGCAAGTATATATTAATGTCAAATATTATCATCAAGCTAAAGGTTAGTTAAGACTCGGAGGGAATCCTTTCTTTTCCGCAGTCATAATGTGCTTTTGTAATTTTCTGTTATCTTTTACTGTTAATACTAATCTAATTATATATTGTTTATATATGTTTATCAATTATCATTTTTTTTTGAAAGGCATATATGTTTTTGTTTATCATGTTGAGTTCACAATGGAAAGGGATGCAGACCAAATACATAATTAAATAACAAACATAAACGTAAGGCGAGTGCTATCTTTATCATGTTGAGTTCACAGATAATGACATTATGAATCCATTTGCATATCTATAAGAAAGTCAAGTCTCAAGTGAACTGAATTACATGCATTAATTGAAAAGTTTAAGGATATAAACTCCTGTGTATTTCAGAATTCCAATTCAATCTTGTACAAAACAATCAACACAACCTTGGTATCTGGATTTCCTTGTCTCGAGTCTTGAACAATCTAATATTCTAGCCAGGATCGGAACCGGCAGTACGTACGTAGTATTATACATATATAAACGGCTTATTAGTTTTTTTTTTTTGTCTCCTGAACTATGAAGTAAAGGACACGTTGCCTTCTAAATTAAAATCGAAATAATTTGTCTCTTGAACTTCCAAAAATTCAGGACAGTTTACCCCCTTACGAAATGAGCTAATTGTCTTGAATTTGAAAATTTATAGGGCAAGTTGTCGCAATTTGAAGTTTTTGAGGCAAAATGCCCTTGGCGCAATAGTTTAGGGGCAAAAAGGCTAATAAGTAAGTGATGGTGATTGTCCCATATGGAAGGTTTTTGAGCACATGAGCAATGCACTTTAAAAGCCATAATTGAAGCCGTTGTTGCCATGATAGGGATCATCTGTCTCTTCTCGACTAACTCATCAATTGCTTGGTTAATATTTATGAGGTTTACAACTGTAAATGTAAAAAGGGTGTGTTTGCTAAACGCTGTGTTTTGGACTAATTATAAAGAGTGTGATGTGGCTTCTTATGAGTCATTAGATTAGATCCTTAAGATCAGTGGATCTCTCCACTATATTTTAGTAGTGGAGAGAATCCTCTCCCTAATATTTATGAGATGTAGGTCTAATTAATTAATCATTTTAAAATACTATATTTGGAAATTATTCTACTTCTTACCTTCTTGGCTTCTAGGAAAACAGCTGCTTATTTTGTTTCGACCTGCTTTATCTTTTAGGTATACTACTATTAGTAAGGACAATAGCTACATTGTACTAAACGAATTCCATTGGATGCAGGGCGGATCTTGACATATAAGTTTGAGGGGATCATATAAATTACTTTATGTAAAATTAAGTTTTGGGG
>AWWV01013370.1:0-87753 GCA_001974805.1 Corchorus capsularis | reverse complement strand
CTTCTTGTTCTTCTTTAAAGGTTTTATTTTTAGATTTTCCTTTAATTTCCTTGTGTCCTTTAATAAGTATTGGACAATTCATTTAGTTTAAATGGGTATGGATATATCAATATTAGCAAGAGAACTTTAATATTTGATTAATGATAAATAGATATTTGTTTTTTTACCTTTTTTTTTTTAAAAAAACATAATTTCAATCCGAAAAAGCTTTGTTCATGCGTTTTGATGTTGTTTTACTTGAATGATTTTGAATAATTGAGTTTTGAAAGTTTGAAGGTTGAGAGAATTTGAGAGAATTGAAAAGTTTGAAGTTTGATGGAAAATAAAGTAAAGGGCAAAATAGTCCAAGGGGGGCGGTGTTTAGTAATCCAGTTTTTTTTATCATTACCACGCTATGAAATTTTGGTAACCTCCCTATGAAAATTTGGTAACTTACCTATGAAATTTTGGTAACCTCCCTATGAAAATTTGGTAAACTTACCTATGAAATTTTGTTAACCTCCCTATGAAAATTTGGTATCTTAACTATGAAATTTTGTAATCTCCCCATGTAAATTTGGTAACCCCCTATGAATGAGATGAACTGGATTACATGCATTAATTGAAAAGTTTAAGGATAAACTATTTCAGGATTCCAATTCAATCTTGTACAAAACCATCAACACAGCCTTGGAATCTGGATTTCTTTGTCTTGAATAATCTAATATTCTAGCCAGGACAGGGAACTGGCAGTACGTAGTACTGATATACATATATAAACGACTTATTAGTTTTTTTGTCCCCTGAATTATAAAGTGAAGGACACGTTGCCTCCTAAACTAAAATCCAGACAATTTTTCACATAAACTTCCAAAATTCAGGACTTTTGCCCCCTTACAGAATGAGCTAATTGTCTTGAATTTGGAAATTCATTGAGCAAGTTGTCGCGATTTGAAGCTTAGGAGGCAAATGTCCTTGACGCAATCACCAAAAGTTTAGGGCCAAAAAGGATAATAAACCATATATTAATTAACTAATCCGGAAATCATTCATAAGTTGGAAAATGAGCAATTTTCTCACAATTTGAGTGGGACATACGCTAATTGTCTTGAATTTGAAAATTCATGGGGCAAGTTGTTTGCGATTGGAAGTTTAGGATGCAGAAAGGCTAATAAACCATATATTAACAAATCCTGAAGCATTCAAGTTGGAAATGAGCTTTTCTCACAATTTGAGTGGGATATAAGCTCCATGAAAACCGTATGGAACCCTGCATGGCAAGGTAATTTTGGCAATTGGCACACCAGAGAAGTTCTTCCCTGCGTCTATTATAAGAACCTGCATGTTCAGATCAGGAACTTGAATGAAATATCAGACATATTATAACACTGCTAAATATATAGTACAATCATTTCTAATTATATTCCAAAAAGAAAAAAAAAAACAATCATTTCTGAGGCATAACAATTTTGTTGACTTACTTGAGATGTATTAGTATCTTCATTGTGAACAAATGTGATGATCCAACCATCGTCTTCTTCACTTCCTCCTTGTTTAGGGACAAAGGTGGCTCCGGTACAAAATGTATTTTCCTCCAACATATGATATTCCTCCTTTATTAGCCCTTCTTCTTGCTGCCTCTGTATCGGATTTCAAAATCCAAGTCAAATAATTAACCAAGAATATATAATACATGCATGGAATTAGATTAATTCTCTGATATTAATTAATGTTACAACATTTTTACCATTGAAATACTTGTATTTGGCTCTTCAAAGGACAGTTTGGCAAGCCCTCCATACTTGGCCATGCCTGAATTAGAACTTGCAATACAATCTCGCACTTGAGCATAGCCGTATTTGTTTTTAAGACCGGTAAAAGCTTCATTGATCATGGGAAAGTCCATGGTGAATTGAGTCCCTGTCAGATTTCTCTCCTTGACATGTCCGGTTTTCATGTTCAACCGCCATTCATAAGGACGAGGAAAAATGACTTCATCTTCATGAGTTGATTGATCTAAATGCCTAAATTTTCTGGAAAACCACTCAAATCGGTCCACACCCTGATCAGGCCCTGGAATGACTGATTCAAGAGCTCTGCACCCTCGAACCACAATTTCATCACCATCCTCAAAAGAATTGATGATATGAAACGTGCAATTTGGTTTCACTCCAAACCACTTTATTGAATCTGCATCACCATACCGTGGCATTACGCCAATCCTAGCACATCCTTGCTTATCATATTTTAGGATTCTACAGAAAACAGAATACTTCCTTTTTTGAGTTGACAAAGTGATGAAAATAGAAAGGTTAATGTAAAAATGTTGGAATTTGAATATCAATTACTTACTGCCCACCCCCAACAAGTCTGCCTATGTTTATAGTTAATGCGTAGTCCATGAATATATTGTATCTGCAAATGAAGATTCTATGAAATTAAATTCTATACAATAATAAAAGAGGAAAATGGAATTTCAATTGCCTGATTGATGGAGCTAATTAAATGTTTCAAGCAAATTACCTTTGGGTAACTGAAAGTTCATGGCTTAAGATGCACCTATTTAGCTTGAGATCAACTCGATGAACTAATTTCTTCCCATCAGCTTGAAAGAAGAAAAGGTAATATGGGTTAATTTGGGTTCAAAATCCAATGGGCTTAATTATATATAAATAGATTCACTCCAACCCATTAACCAAAATTTGTAAACATTGTCCTAAAATACCAATGTGGGGTTGGACCAAGTGGTATAAGTGTCTTATTACAGTTTAAGCATGTCTCGGGTTTGAGACCAATTGCGTACGTACACAGCCGCCCCCATTTGTTAGACTCATCCACTAAATCCAGTTGTGCAACCTGGGTCCGGATTAGTCAGAAAAATCTCTGGATACCGTTTGGGAAAACAAAAAAAATATATTGTCCTAAATTGATGTTGTTAGAATAATGATAATCATACCGGAAATTACTCCTACTTCAACATAAGGTTTAGTTGGATTTATCCCCATGATGACTAACTCTCCTGTCCCTGGAGCTTTCTGTTGCAGAAATATTAACAAGTGATTAATTTATAAGCTAAGCTATAAAATAAAAATTAATATACTAGAAAGCCTGTTTA
Source organism: Corchorus capsularis (assembly GCA_001974805.1). Taxonomy (NCBI): domain Eukaryota; kingdom Viridiplantae; phylum Streptophyta; class Magnoliopsida; order Malvales; family Malvaceae; genus Corchorus; species Corchorus capsularis. The sequence goes on along the minus strand of AWWV01013370.1, from coordinate 84,659 downwards.
GTGAATGATGAGAAGAGCAACCTTAGGATGAGAGGTGAATGGTCGGTTCCAAGCTCCATTGAAATCCCACACACCCAAAGTTTTAAGCGTTAACATGTCGATTTCTTGAGGCAAATCAGTTTCCGAAATCGAGTAAACCCTCCCCGAATGCTCAATAACATTCGTGTTGCTTAAAAACTTGTTCACTTGCCCAAACCTCAGCTGGGGATCAGATGCAAATTATAATATTGGGTTAACTTTGTGGTTTAAAAATTAAAATAGAACCAGCCTGCTTGGTTTGAATGAAGGAGCAATATTTTTTAAGTAAAGTAAACCCACCAAATTAAGCAAATAAGCAGACACAATGGCGGATGAATCCCCTTCTACAGCAGGAAGAAAAGTGCGTTTATTTAGTCGTTTTTCCAACTTGTATGTCTCAGTTTCAACATATCTGTTATTGTAACAGAGTTTCCACTTCCCATCGCCGCCTTTGACTACATACAAAGCATGAATCATTCCTTCTCCTTCTACCCAGATCGGCCTTGACCTTCCAAATATAGATTTTGTTGATTTTAATCCCCCAAATAGCGGGTTGGGTCCTGCAAATTGATATTGATTGATGATTACCAGCTGATTAGCATATACTTAATAGAGTTTTGCTTCATGATCAGAAAAAATTGTACCGAAATTTTGTCCTCCATGATGTATTGTTACATGATTATCCAGCAGACTGATCACACCATTATTTAAGTGGGGTTTTGCTATAAAACATGGGATGACCCCACATGACACATCATGTGGACAAAATTCTGGTCAATTTTTCTGATTGTTTAGAATTTTCCTACTTAATAACAAGTGAAATATAATGTTTAAAGTTTAAACCATTTCTTAAGTAGACACCCTCAGGAAAGCCATCCGGAATTTCCCCTTCCATGCTTGTTATAACAACTGCATCTTTCAATTCATCAACTGGGGCAAAATTACTCTGTCAAATTAAAACTGATCAGAAGAGTTAATTATCAAAAGATTTTAAATTACATGATGCATAAATATAATAGATCACATTAAAATAATAGTTAATTAACCTGAGATGGGGGCAATGGCTGATCAATAAACTCGAACGTAGAATCAACAAACGCATCAACTAACTTGACAGAAGTGTTTTTGATGGCTTTGGAAATGTCCATTCCCAAGGGAGGAAGTTGTTGCAACTTTCTCAAAAATGGCTATAAATAATTATTAAGATTGAAGACATGCACTTTTAACATTAATGAAGCAACAAAAAAAACAAGCATGTTTTTTTTGTTATAAATCATCAGAAAGAGGAAGGCAGACTAACCTTGAAGTGATGGGGGACTTGGTTGTCCCAAATGGAAGGTTTTTGAGCAGATGAGCAATGCACTTTAAAAGCCATAAATGGAGCAGCTGTTGCCATGATAGGGATCATCTGTATCTTCTCCACTAACTCAATTGCTTGGTTATGAGGTTTAAAGTACTATATGTAAAAATGCAGAGAAGTAGGTCTAATTAATTAATCATTTTAAAATACTATATTTGGAAATTATTCTACTTCTTATATACCTTCTTGGCTTCTAGGAAAACAGCTGCTTGTTTTGTTTCGACCTGCTTTATCTTTTATACTACTATATTTAGTAAGGACAATAATTCCATTGTACTAAACGAATTCCATTGGATGTTTCCTTAAACCATATATATACATCTTACTATATTTTTTATATATATTGTGAAAAGTTAATATATAATCAGCTATTGGTTAGAATTGTGGAAATAATTGCAGCAGCCTGCAGCTCTTTAATTGGATTGTGGCAGAGATTTGGACTGCATAGAGTTTAGTTTTAATCTTCCAATTGTACATAATTTAGGGCTTAGGAGCCAATTAACATACACATGCTAGATGTAATCAGCCACTTGCTAATTTAGTATTTAATTTTATTATTATAAAATACTAAAAATGGAAATTTTCTTACTCTATAGGTACTGGTTATGACTTATGATAATGATTGATCTATATAATATTGATCTTGTTGGTATATTTTATGCTTCTCTCACAACTTAGATGAGTTATGAGATGTGAAATAAGTGTTTAAAAAATGAGTTTGTAAAAATACTTTTCTTCCTTGATAACACCGACCACAACATGTCTTGGACTAAATAGACATCATATATTGTTATACTTGAAAGCAACTACTCCCAATAAACGTGCGCGGTTTATTTTTTATTTTTTTTTCCTACTACCTATAAATATGATATTAAAATGGATTACACATGATATTAAACAAGGTTTATATTAATTAAGTGAAAGGAGCTTATCTTCATTAAGTAAGATTCTAAATTTGAATCTTACAATTAAAAAAAATATACATTTAAGTTTTACTCGTTTCACGCGATTTGACTCTTAATTAGTTAGATTTAATGTGACTCCCCACCCTTACTCCTGAACTTTTTTTCACCAAAAAAAAATGACTCCCGGATACTAAGATTTGTAAGAAAAAAAAATACTTCAATCGGCCTAAAAGCACTGCCACAATTACAAATAATTTAATTTATATATATATAGAGAGAGAGAGATAAAGCTAGGTAGCTAGGACTTGATATTAATTAACAAATTTGGGAATTAGAATTTGGAATCATTCTCGTGATTAATCTGTTTTGCAATTGGATTGGATTGGCATAAAAGCTCCATGAAAACCATCGGGGACTCTGCATGGCAATGTAATTTTGGCAACTGCCTCACTCGAGAAGTTCTTTGTGTCAATTATATAAGCCTGCAATATCCCAGGAAAGGAAATAGTACAAATAATTAACACCTCAATTGATAACAATTACTAATATAATTAATTGCGAATTAAGTTAAACTTTCTTACTTGAGAAATATCGGTATCTTCATGGTGAACAAAAGTGATGATCCAACCATCGTCTTCTTCAAAACCTCCTTCTTTAGGGACGAAGGCAGCTCCACTGCAATAAGTATTCTCCTCAAACATATGATATTCCACTTTGATCAACCCTTCCACTTGCTTCCCTTCCTAGTTGATTTCAATTTTGAAATTGGGTATGCAAAATATATATAGTAAGTCCACCTATAAATAACAGAGAAATTCCGGTGATTTCGAAATAGTAAAGTATGATCAGAAGATTAATACTTACCAAAGACATCCCAGGGTTTTGCTCTTCAAAGTAGAGTTTGGCAAGTCCCCGAAATCTTCCCATGCCTGAAAATTTTGACAATTTCAAATGATCTTAATGAATCAGCCATATGTATATAATGGCGGTACGCCACAAAAGTTATGACTAAAGTCTCTGTTTGCCTCCTAAACTTGTCTAAAATTGACCTTTTGCTCCCTAAACTTTAATTTGGAATTTTTCCCCCCTAAACTTGCAATATGAGGACATGTTAGTCCCTCTCAAACGGTATTACTGACGTAGCAATGCTACGTCGGACCAAAAATGCCACGTGGTAAGGCCACATTGGACCAAAATACCACATGGCAAGGCCCCGTCAAGAATATTGTTTGAGAGGAACTAAAATGGCTTCAAATTGCAAGTTCAAGGGGCAAAATGTCCAAAATTAAAGTTTAGGGACAAAACGTCAAAATCATACAAATTCAGGGGATAAAAAGGGCATTAAGTCGAAAAGTTATGACGAAAGAGCCTACCTGCGTCCGAACTTGAGCCGCAGTGAGATACTTGTGTGTAGCCATATTTATTTTTAAGACCTGTAAAAGCTTGATTGATGAAAGGAAATTCCATGGGGAATTCATTGGGACCTGTCAGGTTTCTCTCCTTGACATCTCCTGTTCGCATGTTCAATCTCCATTCGTATGGACGATTGAACATTAATTCTTCTTCTGAAATGGCATTCATGTCACTTTCTTCAATAGGTTCACCAGGCCTAAATTTTGCTGGAAACCACTCAAATTTCTCTGAACCTAAACCCGGCACCGGAATCACTGATTCAAGCGCTCTAGATCCCCACACGATGACCTCATCACCCTCCTCAAAGCAATTAATGAGGTGAAATGTGCAATTTGGTTTCACTTGAAACCATTGGATTGAATCCGAATTTCCATACCGTGGCATTATGCCGATTCTTGCATTTCCTTCCCTTTCATATTTCAATAGCCTGCACATGGAAAACATAGATTCACAGTATAAAACATGTCATTTTTAGTTTTTAGAAAGGAATTCTCATAAAATTAGGAATTAAAACTCACTGGCCACCGTGTAGAAGCCTATCTATATCTGCAGTTAGTGGGCAGTCCATGAATACATTATACCTGCAAAACAATATTCCCATTGGAAATAAATTGTTTTTTATTATTTGTCCCTTTTGGATCAAATCAATCACACATTTGACCTTTAATTACCAAAAATATATATACAATCAAATTTTCAAAAAATATGTTTTGAAAAGTTTAAGACTTAACTTAATCAATACATATTTTTTAAAATTTTAAATTTATATAATTTTTTTATAATTAAAGGTCAAAGTTAGGAAACTTTGACCCAAAAGGAACAGATAATATGGGACTAACTGAGGGAGTATTTATATGTAAACATGAACTCTAAATTTACCTCATTGTAACTCCAATTTCATGGCAAAGTGGGCATCTATCGAGTTTAAGATCCGTTCTGTGAACTAATTTCTTCCCATCGGCTGAATGAAATTAGAAGTGAGAAATCAACAGGTTGTAAATTGTAACTTCTTAAGTGTATTATTTATTTTCTAGGATTAATTATAATATATGTATATACCTGAAATTACTCCCACTTCAATAAAAGGTTTAATTACTGTCATCCCCATGGTGACCAGCTCCCCTGTGCCTGGAGCTCTCTGTCATATATATAGAAAATGAACAAATTAATCCTTATTATAATCTAATGGTAAAGCTAAGTTGATCAAATAATTAACAAAAATTCCATTATTCAGATTTGAAGAAGGTTGACCTTGGGATGAGCAGTAAAGGGTCGGTTCCATTCTCCATTGACATCCCAATCACCTAAAGCTTCCAGGGTAAAGATGTCAATCTCTTGAGGCAAGTCATTTTCTACAGATGAGTATAATTTCCCAGAATGTTCAAAAACACTTGTGTTGCATGAATTTTTATAGGGTTTGCCAAATCTCAGCTGGGGAACAATCCAAATTATAAAAGGGTGTATCAGATTTATCACATGCTAATATATTAATACGTAAAAAGATGAATATATATGTATTTTCGGATAAGTGAGCCAACCAAATTAAGCATATAAGAAGCCAAAACAGCTAAGGAATCCCCTTGTACGGCTGGAAGAAAAGAGGGCTTGTTTCGTTGTTTTTCAAGCTTAAATGTCTCAGTTTCAACGTGTCTGTTGTTATAAATAACAGTCCATACTCCATTAATGGCTTTGCTAAAATACAATGCATGAAGCATTCCTTCTCCTTCCACCCACATTGGACTTGACCGTCCAAATACAGATTTCGTTGACTTCAATCCTCCGAATAAAGGATTTGGTCCTGCAAGCATTGACCAGCCAGCTATAAAGGTTAGATATCTAATTTATTTATTTATAAACAATTTTAAACAAAGAAATTGGTTGAAATATATTTAAAGTTTAAACCATTTCTTATGTAGACTCCCTCAGGAAAATCACTAGGAATTTGGCCTTGGATGTTGGAGACAAGAGCAGCTTCTCTCAATTCATCTACTGGAGCAAAGTTACTCTGTTCAACGTTTTCTTGTTAATTTGCTTTGCATTAATCAAAAGCTAGCAGAATTTATTATTTATGTATTAATTAAGTCGTATATATATATACCTGAGATTGGAGTAATGGGATGTCGACAAACTCGAAAGCAGAATCTACAAACGCATCAAGCAACTTGATAGTAGTGTTCTTGACAGCTTTCGAGACATCAACTTGAAAAGCAAGTTGTTTTAATTCTCTTAAAAATGGCTGTCACGACGATGGAAATTAAACTCTTCAATATTATAAATATATTAACTGTGCATTTACTAAAAGATATAGAAAGAGGAAGAGATCATGAACTAACCTTGAACTTGAAAGAAGAGGAAATATGGGTTGCCTTGAAGACATCAAAGTTGGGTGAAATGGAAGGCTTTTGAAAGGAGCATTTCACTTGAACTGGAACTTGATAAGAAGAAGCCATATCTTTCTTGTTTCTTGTGGTAAGTATGTATGAATAAAAAATTCTGCAAACTAAGGTCTTTATATATACATTATATGCACTTCATATCTTGAATTATGGAGTCTACTCAAGACACCATTAGAAAATTAAATTTTCTGCTGTGCCTGGTGCTAACTTCTGGCTTAATTAATTGACTTGGACTTTCTTCATTTTAAGTTCTAACATCATATAATTAAGACGTGTGGTTAGAACTTAGAACCATTTTAATGAGCTTCTTAACGGTCAAATTTACGGCTGCTTACTCAATTATTATCACTATTATTTATTTTAGAAGAAATTTACTGGTACTTGTTATGAAAATATTGGCCATCTCTTGAATATGAAAACTTGAACGTACACATTTTTTTAAGGAAAATATTAAAAACTTAATTAAATAAACCAAGAATTAATCAAGTTTGTGTTTTTCTGGTCGTAGCCAAGTGGGGTGGCCTTCATTTTAAGTTCTAACATACTTCCTACATCCCCTTTTAGATGTCCTTTTATTTAACAAAGGGAAAGCTATAAAAACACCAAACTTAATAAATATCAAGAAAAACAGTTATTTTGCTAACTTTTTAACAAATTTAAGTCTTCTTTCTGTTTCTACCCTTCTTTTCCCTCATGTTTGGTGGTTAAGAGTGAATTAAACAGGATTATATAAGTAAAACTAGCCTTAATTAGTTGAATATGGACATCTAATTAAGGACAATGAAACCTTGTAGAAATAGACATCTAAAAGGGAACGAAGAGAATTGTAGACGTGTGTGATTAAAACTTGGGATCATTTTAATGAGTTCCTTAATGGTCAAATTTAACTGCTTATTACTAGTACTATACTCCTACTATTTATTACAAAAGAAAGTTACTAGTACTTGTTATGAAATATATTGGCCATTTCTTCAATATGAAAACTTGAAGGAAAATATTAATAAGTTGATTACTAATAAACCAATTAGAATTAGTTGAGTCTGTTTTTCGTCGTAGCCACGTGGGGTGGCTTGGTCGAAGACACCAAAATAATAGAGGGAAAACTCTAGCGAACTTGACCAATACTGATTACTGAAAATTAATGGAGGTTGACTTGTCCGAAACAAATGTTTAAATTATTGATTGGAAATGAGATGCTGAAGTATGGGCGAAGAGTGCGAGACATTGACATTGTAAGTAGTAGTAATAAAGTTCAACGGGAAATATCTCCTCCGGCTCCCCTGTCAAAAGTCAAAACATTTAAGACATGGGGATACCTTGGGAAAGTGAGCAGAACTTCAGGCCCAATAGCTACAAAGTAACCAACTTAACTTAACAATGGTAGCCCATCATCAAGACAGGAAATCATGAAGATTACAATTCAGGAACAATGATCAGGGCCGTAAACTATATATTCTTTACGTCAAAGTAGTACTACAATTTGGTCAAAAAGCCCGCGAAAGTATATACTAACATTACTAGTTACTAGTATAATAATATAACTTTAATTGTATTATTATTATTTGGCCAAAAAAATCGTATTATTATGAATTTATTATGAAGTATGCAACGCAAGTATCAATAATGTCAAATATTATCATCAAGCTAAAGGTTAGTTAAGATCAAATCTGGATTAGTTGTTGTAAAATTTAGAAAAGAAACGGAAAAATTAAGAGAACATAGAATGCTTTGAGGCATGAATAAAATCACTTTCTTAGAGGATTTATTCCTCCAATATACAACAAAGCAAAAGACTCTCTAATCAGAATTGTCAAAAATGGTTATTGGTAAGAGCAGTTTAAATAGAATTGGACAACTACATCCTTTAATTCCAAAAGTTTTAAGTAACTGATTAATGGATTAAAACTCAATAATTATAATTAATTACAAAATAATCATAATTACGGTAAAGTTATTTGCACTACTCTTGGGACCACACTACTTTGCTACACTACCTATATCTAACGGTTGTTATTCAAATCAAGCTCACATCCAACGGTTATATGGTAGTGTGCCCAAAGGTAGTACACATAGCCTTATCAATTATTCAAATATCAAAAATTAAGTTTATTAGTCAAGAGGCCCAAGAGCCAAGTACCCAAGTGCCCTCATCAAAGACTTCAAAATTATCCTAATGGACTATCAAAAAGCCCATAGGATTTGACCCAACCTACTCAATATTGCTCAACTACTAAAGAGTTGACACATGCTCTATTTAAACAACCAAAGTTTCTTTTCTCTTGTCAATGTTGAACTAACTCCACATCTAACACTACCAACATTAGTCACAGCAAAACTCCGGATCGGATGAAAACAAAAACTTGTCCTAAATTAATGTTGTTAGAATAATGGATGGTAATCATACCGGAAATTACTCCTAGTTCTACATAAGGTTTAGTTGGATTTATCCCCATGATGACTAGCTCCCCTGTCCCCTGGAGCTTTCTGTTGCAGGAATAACAAGTGATTATAAGCTAAGCTATAAAAACATAAACTAGAAAGCTGTTGAGTGAATGATCAGAAGAGCAACCTTAGGACGAGACACACATCAACTAAGAAAACATGTCGCTATGCTAGCTAGACAAAGACCAACATCTGATAAAAAGTTCGAAGGCTTTGACTTAGTTAAAGGCCGTCCTTAACACAGCTCAGCACTTTGTCAAATCCACCTGCAATTAACCTTTTGTCCCTTTGCATATCATTACCTCATCAAATTGTTAGTCCTTGATTTTCTCTTCGTCGACGGTTCCTCCTAAGAGATTTAATAACTATCAATAGCTATAGGTTCCTATTACTAATTTACAGGCCAAGGCTAACCCTTGGATCATCTGAATTCTGAAAATTAAATGGATCACTTTCTATTGCTATTCGTGTTAACAATATGCCTTGTTGGAGCATCATGGGGTGAATCCGAAGCCGAAATCCTGATTCAGTTTAAGAATTCTTTGTCCAATTATGAATCTGCGCTACAAAATTGGAATGCCTGGGGGAGTAGTCCCTGCACAGGCAATCATCCAAATTGGACAGGTTTACGATGCAGTAATGGGACAATTCTTGGACTCAAGCTGGAGAACATGGGTCTAATGGGAGTAATTGATATCGACACACTTACGGGATTACCACTTCTGCGTACCTTAAGCTTTATGAACAACAGCTTTGATGGTCCACTTCCTGACGTAAATAAACTTACTTCTTTAAAAGCCTTGTATTTGTCATATAATTTTTTCTCTGGTGAAATACGTGAGGATGGTTTTGCAAACATGAACGCTTTGCAAAAGGTTTATCTAGCACGAAATCAATTTTCTGGTAATATTCCAAAATCACTTGCTGCACTGCCAAGATTGTCGCAATTGAGCCTCGAAGGGAATCGGTTCCAAGGAAAGATACCGGATTTTCATCAGAAGGATCTGGAAATGGTCAATCTAGCTAATAACCTGCTTGAGGGTCGGATACCGGACAGCTTGAGTATGATGGATTCAAGTTTATTCGCAGGTACCAATATGATTTAACAGTTTTTTTTAGTGGTTTCTATTCTTAATTAGTACTTTTCATTACTAGTTTATTTGTTTGACTCTTATAATATCTCATTTCTAAATTAATCCGTTCTTTACATAAACACCCATAACCATGTATATATCTCATGCAATTTATGTAATATAAACAACTGTGGGTGGAGTTTAGCAGACTGCACATGCTGATTTAGAAGGGTAACATATGCCCCCTAGGACTAGATTGAAATATATGTCCAACTCCTCAACCTGCTTGTGGAGTCCATGTCAGTGTATCAAATAATTACTCAACAAAAAATAGAAAATAAAGAGTAACTAATTAGTATACTTGCACTTGCACATTGCAATAAATTTAGGCAATTGTTGAAGGCATGGAGACCAAATAATATTCAAATGATAAATGCTGGTAGAAATGATTGAATGTATATACAATTGTTGTGATCAGGAAACAAAGACCTATGCGGAAAGCCTCTGCCCCAATGCAAATCCTCAAAGAAGCGGACCATTATTATAATAATCACCGTTGTAGGTGGCTCTGTGGTTTCTTTAGCTGCCATTGCTGCTGTTTATTACATCTTTAGTGGGCGAACCATAAAGTCCCAATTCAAAAAAGGGCAAGAGAAAAACGGCAGCAACATTGGGGCGCCCCGGAAAGACGCTCGGTCATTATGTTGTAAGGAAAACCATGGAAAAGTTTTGTCCGGTTCTAGTCATTATAAGAAACTTGAAAAGGCAAAACTACATTTTTTCAGGAACGACAGGGAGAAGTTTGAGTTGCAAGACCTACTTAGGGCCTCTGCTGAAGTTTTGGGCAGTGGGAGCTTTGGATCATCTTACAAAGCTGTCCTTTTGGATGGCCGAGCCATGGTTGTGAAGAGGTTTAGACAAATGAACAACAATATCGGCAAGGAAGAATTTCATGAGCACATGGGAAAGCTAGGGATGCTATATCATCCTAATTTGCTTACCCCTGTGGCATTCTGTTATAGAAAAGAGGAGAAGCTATTGGTGTTTGATTATGTTCCAAATTGCAGCCTGGCTAGTCATCTTCATGGTAGGATTTTTCTCTCCATTTTTAACATTCTTTGGTTTCGAGATTGCTTATTAGCCTTTTTGTCCCTGAATGATGGTCCTAAAGACAATTTGCCCCCTAAACTATAAAATCGAGACATTTTGCCCCCACAACTTTCTAAATTCTTGACAATTTATCCGTCCGTCAGGGGTTAAATATCTTGAATTTGGAAAGTTCAGTGGGCAAAATGTCATGAATTTGGAAGTTCAGGAGGCAAAACATCATTGACATAATAGTTCATGGGAGAAAAAAAAGCTAATAAACCGTTTCGAAATTGGAATTCTAAACTAACTGACATATATTGAAAGAATCAAGTGGCAGCACTTATGCTAATTAATATATACCAATTTTAATGTCCTATATATTAGCTAGGCGTGCTCCAGGGCAGTCAGGGCTTGACTGGCCAACTCGGTTGAAGATCATCAAAGGAGTAGCACAGGGCTTGGCTTACCTTCACAGAGAGCTTCCAAGCCTAGCAGTACCCCATGGACATCTAAAATCCTCCAATGTGCTTCTGGACAATAACTTTGAGCCCCTCTTGACAGACTATGGATTAGTGCCCCTTATAAACAAAGAACACGCTCAACAGTTCATGGTGGCCTACAAGTCCCCTGAATTCACGCAATATAACCGAACAACAAGAAAGACAGATGTATGGAGTCTTGGAATAATGATTCTTGAACTGCTCACAGGTAAGTTCCCTGTCAACTATTTGAGACAAGGCAAAGGTGGCAGTGGCAATGCCGATTTGGCTACCTGGGTAAACTCAGTTGTGAGAGAAGAATGGACAGGAGAGGTTTTCGACAAGGACATGAAGGCGACCATGAATGGGGAGGGTGAGATGTTGAAATTGTTGAAGATTGGCATGTGCTGTTGTGAGACCAATATAGAGAGGAGGTGGGATTTAAAAGAGGCTGTGGATAAGATTCAAGAGTTGAAGGAAAGGGACAGTGATATGGAAGATTGCTCCTCATATGGTAGTGAGGGTGACGGGTACTCGTCTAGAGCAATTACTGAGGATGACTTTTCTTTCTCAGTCAATGCCTAGGGCCTAGGCCTTATATATTATTATCATCTCAAAGATTATTTCGGATTCGGCCGTATAAATAATGCTCTGCTTTGAAGAGAATTTGCATATACATGCGTAGCACTAATTTAAGGTTTAGACTTCAGCGCTCCTGTCGTGGTACTCCTACTTTTGGATGTGACGCTCCCAACGATTTCTGACCATTGGATTCAATATCTAATTTCTTTATCGTCCGATATAATAAGTTTTAACTTTCTAAACAAGTTTTAAAAACCTTTTGGACTGAATTCGTATGTGGTTGTTCTCGTAATAGATTTTTACACCTTTTTATTCCAGCCGTTGATATTAACAAAAATTTTTCTTAAGTTTTTATACGTTGTATATTTTGGGGAAAATATACGAATTGAATGTCAAAAACTTAAGAAAAAAATTGGGGATAGAAATTGGGGAAAATATATGACGTATAAAATCTTAAGAAAAAAATTTTGTTGATATCAACGTGTGGAATAAAAAAGGTGTAAAAATCTATCACGATGACAACCACATACGAATTCAGTCCAAAAGGTTTTTAAAACCTGTTTAGCAGGTTAAAACTTATTGTATCGGACGGTAAGGAAATTAGATATTGAATCCAATGGTCAGAAATCATTGGGAGCGTCACATCCAAAAGTGGAAGTATCACAACGGGCACTGAAGTCTACACCCTAATTTAATTGTACGTATAACAAAGGTTTTATATCTCTGTGATTTATTTTATTTCATTTTTTGCTTAGATTCTGTAATATATATTTGTTATCAATTGAGTTGTGGGATATTCTGTCATGTTTTTCTATTAGAATTTTTTTTTCTCTTCACGCGAAGAAAAAGAGCAAGGAAGGGAAATTTTGACAATCCAATGTAATTCAATTCCAATGTTTTGGGAGCTACGACCATTCCCTTTTTGACTTAATAAACATTTTGATCCCTGAACTTATAAAAAATGGATAAATTAGTCTTTTAACTTTCAAAATTGCCAATTACATCCGTGAACTTGTGAAAAACGGACAAATTAGAACTTTTGGACAGAATTTGATTATGTTTTGATAACAATTGAACGGAAATTAGCCCTTTATAAATAGAGATTGGTATAGCTCCGATAAGTACCGACCAATTGTTAATGGAGTCGTACTATAATTTTCGTCCAAAAAATTAATTTATTCATTTTTTACAAGTTCAAGTGTGCAATTGGTAATTTTGAAAATTTAAGGACTAATTAATCCATTCTTTACAAGCCAGTGGTCAAAATATCTATCAAACCATTATTTTTTACCTTTCTCTCGGACCATTACTCAATCTAGGACGAAATATATAATGAAACTTATTAAAAATTCTTGATTTATGAAAGATTACCAATAAATTCGTCAATAGATCATTTTTCATAACCTTTTAGTCTTTTTAGTAACAACTTTATTAGGAAATTAGTAGCCTTCAATATTAGTAATTAAAATTTACTAAAATATCTTTATTTTCTCAAGTTTACTGAATTTGTTGATATAGTAATTATAACTTTTTTATAACCTCTTCAACATTTTTTGTAACGAAACATTAGAAATTTGATAACCTCGTGTCTAGAGCACACTGGATGAGCACAAAAATATGATGAATCCCATTCACTCCCCATTGATCATATATAGAAATGACTTTAGCCCCTATTAGTCAAGCAAGTCACCTACAAAATTTATGATTTTTGTAAATTACAAAATTTGTATTGATGGCCAGTGTTTGGTAAATCTACTAAGCATTTTTAGTAAATGATTAATTAGAAAATTGGTAATCTCCATTATCAATAAAACTGTTTGGCCTATATAAGCTCTTCTCAAAAGGACTTTTGAAAAAAGCTTAGAACTTCTGGCTTTTAGTTCAAAAACGACTAAAAATGCTTCTAGAAAGTACTTCTGGATTTCCTATTTGGTCCAGCTTAAACTTTTTTCAATAGATAAGTTGTTAAATAAGTTAGGCCAAACGGGCACAATTTTGCAAGATTACTACATTTGTTGATATATAGTCTACAATCAACAAGTTACTAGATTTTCTTGATAACCTAGTGTTTTTTAGTAACCTCGTTATAAAATTAGCAAACTCCATTATTAATGAAAAGTTACTAATAATAATGGTTATCAAAAAAGTTTGTAAGGTTACCAACATGATTGGCTTTTCCAATTATAACCGTAATTTTTTTAACAACCTTTTAAAATTAGTAACATTATAAGATGTTTAGTAATCTTTTACAATTTTTTAAAATAACCTTATTCACATTTCTAGTTACAATATAATTTTTTTTTTTACTAATTTTAATTATAAGCTCTTAAATAACCTAATAAGTTTTTTTAATAGCCTCTATTGTTCTATTGTAGTAACCTTATAAGCATTTTTTATAACTTTTATAGTTTTTAAGTAACCTTATAAGTTTTTTTTTTAATTAAATCTTTTTCAGTAACCTTTTTCATTTATCTTATTTTTGTTTTTAGTAAGTTTTTTCTTAGTAACCTGATTATTAGCTTGTAACAATTTTCGTCATTCTATTAACTTTTTTTTTTGCCAATATTCTATTAACTAATTTTAGCAAGTAATTATTCTGTTTTACTAATCTTGTAAGATTTTTTCTAGTTTATAGTAACTAAATCAACTTTTCTAGTTTTTAGCCTTATAAACTTTTTAGTTAGCTTTTTAGTAATCTTTTACACTATGGGAGTATGGGTTCATTCTCATCCGTTCCCTAAATGCTCGTGGGCATATTCCAGGATGCTTGTTGACAACAAAGTTGGTCACACAAGTAATGGTAAGTTGCGTAGCAGATTAGGATGATGAAAAGGAAAAGTAAGAAAAAAAAAAAGAAGCAAAGAATATGATGGTGGAGCCAGAATTAATTCGTCCCTACCCTACATGCTTTACATACAAGGATTAGAAACAGTTTCAGGACCCTTGCTTAGATTTTAGCTACCTTAATTTTAACATCCAAGAGAAGAGTACAGGATTCTGCTTTGCAGGTGCCATGGCAGAGCTTGATTACCAGGCCATACGCATGTCCAGTGGCGACTTTACCAGGATTTTAGCATCTCAAGGCGTTAAATTCCTCTTATCCGGTGAAGGAAAGGTACTCCTGCGAAGCCCTTTTTTTCTTTCTAGCTAGTTTGAAAGTATCACTAGAATTCAGTACAGTAACAGTTATGCCTGGAATGGAATATAAGGATGACAATAGAAATTTGATTATATATGTACTAAATTAAATCTTCTTTCGGTGAATTACTCGTTAGGATGCACTCAAAATTCAAAAAGAACATATGGGTTATCTTCTCTGGTTAATTCAGATTTTTATAATTAATCCAAAGGAAAATCAGCTTAAGTATTCTCCTCTGTTTCTGTTTTTAAATGGTTATATATATATACTCTCTGTTTTAGGTACCCTTAACTTCACTTGATCATGAGAGGAGAGTCTGGCTATTCTTCTCTGCAAACTGGTGCAGGCCCTGCAAATCTTTTATTCCGGAATTGGTGCAGCTTTATAATAACACATTAAGAACACGCGGCAACAAAGAGCTAGAGATTGTCTTTATTTCGTCCGACCACAATGAGGATGGTTTCATTGACCACTTCAAGACCATGCCATGGCTTGCAGTTCCATTCAACTCAAATTTGCATAAAACATTACGTGAAACGTTTCAGGTTGTTCGCATTCCGACTCTTGTTCCACTAGATTCAGATGGAGATGGGCAACCCATTGCGGAAGACTTGATTGGATTAATCCAAGACTATGGTCAAGATGCATTTCCCTTCACTAGGAAGAGGAAAGAAGAATTGAATGCCATTGATGATTCCAAGCGTCAAGGAGGAAAACTAGAACAACTTTTGGGACAAAATCATCTTGTTTCTAAAGATGGTGGAAAGGTAACCATACAAGTTTTCTTTGTGTGCATTTAATTGGGCTTAATGCCCAAATTCACCCCTGAACTTGCATAAGAAGAACAATTTTCACCCTAAACTTTTTCTCTCACCTGATTGCGCCCGACGTTATAAAAAAAGGACAAATGTCCCCTGCCGTCAACAAAACCATCGTTATCTCATACTTTCACTTCTATAAGATAACGGTTTTGTTAACGGCAGAGGGGGCATATGTCCTTTTTTTTAACATCAGGGTGTAATCAGACAAGAAAAAAAAGTTTATGGGAGAAATTGTTTTTTTGTGTAAGTTCAGGGGGGAATTTGGGCATTTAGCCATGTGATATGTGTGCAAGTAATTATTATAAACTTTGATTATATTTTTTGAGTATTAATTGCAGATATTAGTATCTGAACTTGTGGGGAAGACAATAGGCCTTTACTTTGGAGCACATTGGTGTCCTCCTTGCCGAGCCTTCACTGCACATCTTGTACAAGTGTACAAACAGCTGTCCATCAGCAAGGGAGGATGTTTTGAAGTAATTTTGGTTTCTACAGATAGAGACCAGAAGGAATTTGATGTGAATATAAGTGATATGCCATGGCTAGCACTTCCATTTGAGGAAAGGACACGACAAGATTTGTGTAGAATATTCAAAATCAAAGCCATTCCGGAATTAGTCCTGATTGGACCAGATGGAAAAACCATTAGCACAAATGGGAAGAGCATAATCTCCCTGTATGGTGCAAAGGGTTTCCCATTCACTCAGTCAAGGATTACAGAGGTGGAAACAAGCTTGAAAAAGGAAGGAGATGCATTGCCTCAACAAATCCATGACAAAAAGCATCAACACGTGCTTAAATTGGACATGGCCAAAGCTTATGTCTGTGATTATTGCAAAAGACAAGGAAGGTTCTGGGCATTCTCTTGTCATGTATGTGACTATGATCTTCATCCAACCTGTGTGGAAGAATCAGGTTTTACATAAAAAAACGTTTTCTTCTAATTCTACAATATTAGCCATTAGGGTTATATTTATGCCATTGTCATCATCCTTGGAAACTGATATATGAATTTGCTTGCCAGATGATTTTAGTTTTCTGATATTAATAATTATGTCCATTACTTATGATCAATTTTGATTGAAGTTGAATCTATTTCCTCTTCTTCCATCTCTGCTTTATTATAATCCTAGACAACCCATTGGGTTCTAAGATTGGTAAGTATTCGAGGAAAATAAACATGTGAATAAAAAGGCTTTGACTACCTGAAATGAAATATATGGAGAGCCGGAATAAGAGGTCAAAAACCTTTTACTATATCCTGAAACCAAAAAATATTCAAAAATAAAAATGGGAATACACCTTAGTATCCGCAAAAGAAGGGGGCTCCCTCATAGAGAGCTGAAATGAGTCAGATTTGTGTGGTGAAACTTTTGCGGGCATTTCAAGTTTATTTTTGTCAAATCAACCCAAAAAGAAGAACCGAATTACATATCTAACTGAAAGAGATAGTTAAAAAAAAAAAAAAATTCTTCCTTTACTAGTTGTGTCGGAAAAACCACAGAAATAAATTGTTGGGAAGTTTTGTCTCTCTTGGCCTCGTCGGAGAGACGAACAGAGAAAACAGTTTAGATCATCAGTTTTAGCAATGCATAATGTTGTTTGGTTTCGAGTACCGTATGAGAAAATAAAATTGTGGAACCTTTTCTAGAAGAAGAAAGAAATGTGGACAGCAAGAAGTGGGAGTGGTTATGGGGAAAGGAGAGAAGGAACAAACAACACGAACGGGTTGGTGGCAGTGGCGATTGACAAGGACAAAAACAGCCAGAATGCCCTGAAATGGACAAGTGATCATCTGTTGCAAAAAGGACAAACGGTCATTCTCATTCATGTCAAAATCAAGCCTTTCTCTTCTCACTCTTCCTCGCCTATCCCTACACCTCGTACGTGTTTCAATTCTACGTTCAAAAACAGTCCAATTTCTATTTCGATTGCCAGGGTTGTTACATCGATCAACATATATGTTTTTTCTGATACAGGGTTGAATCAAATTTCTGATATCAATGGTGATTTACCATTGGTAT
This sequence comes from Corchorus capsularis, assembly GCA_001974805.1. Lineage (NCBI taxonomy): Eukaryota > Viridiplantae > Streptophyta > Magnoliopsida > Malvales > Malvaceae > Corchorus > Corchorus capsularis. Next base: position 66,918 of record AWWV01013370.1, on the reverse strand, counting down.
GTAAAGATCCAGATCCTCAGACTAGGGAACTTTTCCTTCCTTTCCGTTGCTTTTGTACTCGTAAAGATGTAAGTGATCCATATGTAAACAAGATATCATTTAACAGATTTTACTTAATCTTCTGCCCTAAAATACCCCTACCAGGGGGCTCTTGAAATCCTGGCAGTTTTCCTTCATAGAATAACTCTGTACAACATACAATGTTGACTTCAGATAAATTGCAAAGATGTTGTTCTAGAAGAGACAGACGTAGCCAAAGCATTAGTAGAATATGTCACTCAGGCCGCAATTGAGATTTTGGTGGTCGGTGCCTCAACAAAAACAGGCTTTCTGAGGTATGTGCATTCCCTGTTAGTTTTATCACACTTCGCATATCACCCAGTAAGACAATGTTCAATTTCTCATCTGTGATCTGTAGATTCAAAGCAACAGATATACCTGGAATGGTATCAAAAAGTGCCCCAGACTTTTGCAGTGTGTATGTAATATCTAAAGGCAAAATTTCAACAATGCGATCAGCCTCCCGAGCAGCACCAGCTATCTCCCCACTGCGAAATCATCTTCTAAATCAACCTAACTTAAAACCAACTCCTCCTCCTCCGGAATCACATATCCTGCCTGCCAACAGTTTGAGAGGTCTGTTTCTGTTTCTAATTTGGTAATTAGTAAACCTCTATACCAAGTATAAAATTTTACAATCATCTTCAATTGAACAGTTGAAAAGCCCCGAGTACACGAGGCACCACGCAAGTCTAGTGATTCCATGGAGTCCTTCAGGTAAATATTAATAGCAGCTATATATATCATGATCCCTTCTATATAATATCATTTAATTGGTGAGGAATTATGGATGCTGCAGGTCACCTTTCACCAGGAGAGGTGTAAACGGGAAATCATATCCGGACCTTCCTATGCCAGATACAGACATATCCTTTGTCAGCTCGGGCAGGCCAAGCATTGACCGTATATTCCCCGCATTCTACGATTACCAAGAGACAAACCGCACTGCTCAAAGGCTGTCCAACGTTTCCGATGTTGAAAGTAATGCTAGCTTTGAGTCAATGCTGCTTGGACGGAAATCACTCGATATCAACTCTCCTCCTAATTTCTCATCAACTTCACAGGACAGTGACAGACTTTCAACCTCATCATCAACAATGGTAACAAGATCAAATTAAATTATTCGATAACGTATTAATAGTTAATTTTGGAAGTAGTACTAGTAACATTTTCGGATGAACTATGCAGGATGATGTGGAAGCTGAAATGAGGAGGCTAAAGCTAGAGTTGAAGCAAACTATGGAAATGTACAGTACAGCCTGCAAAGAAGCTCTCACAGCAAAACAAAAGGTTAAAGAAATAATTATTATCTGCTGCACTGTTTCACCTGATTGGAAGTCCTCAAGTCAAACATACTTTGACAGGTTATAAAATATTGTGCATTCCATCACAGGCAAGAGAGCTTCAACTGTGGAAATTGGAAGAGGAACGGAGAATGGAAGAGGCGCGACTGGCTGAGGAAGCAGCATTAGCAATAGCAGAAAAAGAGAAAGCTAAGTCAAAAGCAGCAATTGAGGCAGCTGAAGCAGCTCAGAGAATTGCACAACTTGAAGCACAGAAACGAGTTAGTGCCGAAATGAAAGCGCTCAAGGAATCTGAGGAGAAGAGAAAGGCGCTTGATGCATTAGCACATTCAGATTTCAGGTATAGGAAGTACACAATAGAAGAGATTGAAGCTGCGACCGAGTTCTTCTCACAGCATCTCAAGATTGGAGAAGGGGGGTATGGACCTGTGTATAACGGTCGTCTAGACCATACTCCTGTTGCAATCAAGGTTTTGCGTCCAGATGCAGCTCAAGGAAGATCACAGTTTCAACAAGAGGTATGTGACACATGACAACTGACAAGGTCACTTTAATTGCACTTGATCAATATGTTTACTGGAACATACTTTTTGCCCGCCTGATTTAGGCCCTAGTTACAAATAAGGAGGGTTTGCAGGGTAAATCCCTTGATTTTAGGGTATTATTGAATAGGTTTTAGAAATTATGGTAAGTTTTTCCAATGTCATGTCAGGCGGGATATTAGACGGTAAAATTAGGCAGGGCAAGTAGCAGTACTCATGTTTACTGATACAAGTTGATTAACAGGTGGAGGTTCTAAGCTGTATACGACATCCAAACATGGTTCTTCTCTTGGGAGCCTGCCCGGAGTATGGATGCCTAGTGTATGAGTTCATGTCTAATGGGAGCTTAGATGATCGACTCTTCAGGAGAGGAAACACTCCACCTCTGTCTTGGCAACTTAGGTTTAGAATTGCAGCTGAGATAGGAACAGGCTTGTTGTTCCTCCATCAGACAAAGCCAGAACCAATAGTCCACCGTGACTTGAAACCTGCCAATATTTTACTTGACCGCAACTTTGTGAGCAAAATTAGTGATGTTGGGTTGGCCAGGCTAGTTCCTCCATCTGTAGCAGACAACGTAACTCAGTATCGAATGACCTCCACCGCGGGAACTTTCTGCTACATAGATCCAGAGTACCAGCAGACAGGGATGCTAGGCATAAAGTCAGACATATATTCCCTTGGGATCATGCTTCTACAAATAATAACAGCAAAACCACCCATGGGATTGACTCACCACGTCGAACGGGCTATTGAGAAGGGTATGTTCCCTCAAATGCTTGACCAAAGTATTCCAGATTGGCCTGTTGAAGAGGCCTTGATCTTCGCCAACATTGCACTCAAGTGTGCAGAGCTAAGGCGGAAAGACAGACCTGATCTTGGCAAAGTTGTATTGCCAGAACTTAACAGATTGAGAACTCTTGCTGAAGAAACCATGCACCCCACTTTGCTTAATGGAAGTCCAGTGCACTCCCCTAACTATAGCCAAGTTTCGCTACAACTAGTGAGTAGTTGAATAATAAACCAAGAATCTATCCCTATATGAATATCATCATCTTTATTTTTATGCTTGATTAATCGTTTCTATTTCTTTCCCCTTTCAGGAACATACAAGTTATCCTAATTCTCAAGATGTCCTTGATCCTTAATTCCATACCAGAATTCCAAGGTATATAGTATATACTTGAATATGAAACCTTTCAGGAACATACCAGTTGTCCTTGATCCTTTTGATCGTAATTTTTCCAAACAAGTTTAGATTTTGTAGGTCAAAATATGAAACCCCTTTGTACATGGTACCAAATATAAAAATGAAACTTCATACTACACAAAAATGTGTATTCTTTTTCATGATACGACTCTATTGATTATTTTTCCTTAATTTTCTCTCTACTTTTCCCCTAGTATAAAAATTAATATGAAAGATCATACTTCATAATAACTAATCAAGATGATTTTATAGTGCTATATGAAGTAGAATCATGCAATGGTTTACACTATTGACACTGGAAAAAGGGTAAACACAATTGAGTCGAGGATATCCGAGCAACAAGCAGACCCAGGAGCAAAAAATGAAAGCTAGTATAGTAACCCGTATATGTCACTTAAGTGCCTGGCCATAACAGCAAATAATTATCGATAATTTATTAAAATCTAAAAAAGAAGTTACAATCAGATAACTTTCTTTATCTATGTGCTCAAATATTTCCTGTTTATATGTAAAGATCAAAGTCTTAATTTCATGCTAATATTGACCTCATCATATCTATAAGTTTCAGTCTCATCAATTTAACAGATCATCAAGATGCCAACCCAAGAAACTTGGCCTAGCTTTAACCTAATTACCATCGCTATACTTGTTGGCTGCACCTCTGCATCAATTACAAATAAAAAATTTGGCCTAGCTTCAACCTAGTTTATCAATTATACTTACTATCTGCGCCTCTGTTGTTGTAAAATGAACCTGGGAAATGCCTATTGGCACTTATAAGCACGCACACAAAAACTTCTACTCATACAAAAAGCTTCTGCTCCTCTTGGTTACAAGCCTACAAGGTCTCACTAACTTCAGCTTTTGAATTCTTCTTGGGACGCCCACATCGCCTTGCATCTTTACCAGACAAAAGCTTCAATGCTTTCTTTATGGTGACGTCATTCGGCTTTAAACTCTACACTCATGTTCAATCAACCCACCACATTGGAATTAGTTTTCAAAAGGTAGGATGCATTTGAAACTACTAGATCAAGCATTTACCACATCTAAATCTTTATTTATTATTTTTTTCAAAAACATTTTATTTCTAAGATTAATTTCTTTTTTTTTTAAGAAAAAAAAGGTAAAAGAAAACAGAGAGTAAAGAAATAATGAATAGAGAAAGGAAATTGGGGGAAAGAGGAAAAGGGGAGAGACAAAGGCAAAGGCGAAGGAGAGGGGAAAGGAGGGAAGTGGTTGGTATTGCCCATCAGGACAGCCCAAGGCAGATTGATGCCAACTGCCTCCAGTCAGGTAGATTTAACCACTCTTGCCCTTCCCCTCCCTTCTCTCCCTTCCTTGACTTGGCCAATAATAGAAAATTAATTTGTCTTTTGGTTCCAGTGCAAATAACAGCATAATCAAGCAACATTAATTCGGAAGACTCAGACCCAGTTATTGAAAGCAAGCAAATCACATACTATACTAGAGAAAAATCTCCTTCACCATCACAGGAATCACATGAATTAGAAACTTACCTTGGGAACAGAAGCAATTGTGCGTCGATGCCGAACTGCAAATCCACCCTTTGCAAGCTTCAATATCACAGGATGCCCATCATTAGGGTGTTCTCCCTGCCAAGATGTGTAAAAGTTGAAGTTCAAGAAAATTTAGCAGCATAGAGAGAGAGAACCCCCTCACTTTAGAGATGGACTAACATACCAATGTCACAGGGTACCGTAGCACCTCAAGAGCATCTTCGAGGGTGATAGAGTTCACATTTTTTATCTAAATGGAAACAAGATGGATATCAGTTTTTATGCCGAAGAGTATTTACAGCTGCTCAGGAAAAATAAAGAAGGAAAAAGATTGTATTTACAGGGTCACTCATAGGCTATAAAAAGGCATTACTCCATGTAAGAGCCCTTACATGTACAACTGAATTCTCCTGCATCCTTTTTCGTTTAATGCATAATTCAATCCTCTATATTTTCAGAGCACCATTTGGAACGTTTTCCATAATCTTTTATTACTTATTAAACATGGAGGGGGTTTTTTTTTTTTGGCAGTAAATGGGAGGGTTTAGCTAGTTTAAATTTAAATTAACTGAAAGTGCTTTTATAGCTCTTTTAGGAAACAAAATGAATAGGAAACAATTCAAATACCCAAAGTTCTTTTGTGTCTACCAAATGATGAATGTAAACAAAAAGGTAAAAACCATACATGAGAAACAGAGGCTCGCTTAGGTAAATAACCCTTCCTGTCTTCACCAAGCTGCACATAGTATCCATAAGGGCCATTCTTCAAGAAAACCTGAAAGGTGGCCACGTGGGGGGAAGGGGGATTAATGGTATAAGGAAAAAGAAAAGGATTAATGGTATAAGAAAATTAGTTTAGTTCCTATAAAAAACTTTAAACAGAAAAGGCAAAAGAAAATAAAAATCCCAATCTTGTTAACAAATTCAAAGACCAAGATTTATAGCAAACCTTTTCATTAGACCCAGAATTAAGACCTAACAATTTTGGCTCCTCGACAGAGTTGCTTTTTTGAGGGCTCTCTTCTTCCTCTTCATCACCATATAATGTCTTAGCAATATACCTATACAGAAATCCAATAAAAAATGAAAATGATCGCAAGAACTCAGAAAGCAAAAGATGACACTTTAACAAGCATATATAAATTAGTCAACATAACATGAAAAAAGATTACAATGATCTCCATAATTGCCAAACAAAAAAAAAAAATAGAATTGCCAGATTCCTATTAGGTCTAAAATACAATACAGAAACATAGTCACGCATATCATGCTGCTCAAACTTACTTGCACTGTGGATGTTTGTTACAGCCTATAAAATAGCCTGCACCAAACCTGCTTACTTTGAAAATTAGCGTTCCATCCATGCAACTGAAACAGGATAGAGATAAGTTATGGAAAGCTTTATTTATAAATATGCACCCTTAATATATGACCAGCAATACCTCAACACAATAATATCTCATGCAAAGATGGGGTAAAAAAGGAAAGGATCAGGAAAAAGACAAAGCATAATTTTCTAGGGGGGCTGTTTGTGGGTGATCAGTGATGCTGGAAAGCTCTGGTTTGAACCCATACCTAAGCCATTCACTCACGGTTAAAACAAACACGCTACTTAATCAAAACTTATAACTATGTTAATCGAATCTTTTATAGTGGGCAAATGATCTTTCCAATAAAAACTAATATTAAAACTACATCAGGGTATGCCTGACACTAAAAAAGACAAAAAGTAGCCAAGGATAATGAATGCATTGCAACAAACAATAAATGAGATTACAAATGCTACAACTTTTTTGTTCATGCTGCAGTCTCTTGGCTGTAAGACAGCTCTTACTTTCTGCAGTATATTAATTAATAAGGCTCTCTTTATAAGTTTCTACATAATGGATATTATTTACTTATAAATATAAAATCCATGGAAAAACATGCTTTTCAAAAGAAATTATATAATTCCAGAATTATGAGATGAAAATACATTCTGTTTCTCCATAGAGGATTTCTCACTTTTCACTTGTGTGAATCACCATCAAAGGCTGGATACTTATAAAACTTGTAGTTTGCGACTAGCCTTGCTTTAGTGCTCGGAGATCTCAATAGTTAGGGTTTGGGCTCTGTTAATTCTGACAAACGAGGGTTTAGAATGTATAAATAGCTTTTGCCCTTGTAGTTAGAGTTAACTATACTTATACAAATCAATCTATGATCCTCTTTTAAGAAATAAAGTTTTAAATTCCGTTGATGTTTTGTTCTTCTCATGATCTTAGTTTCTAATAGCAATAGATAGCCTCTGCTCTTTTGTCATGTTAAACATCCAACATAACATCAAACATTCTTAACTTCAATACAAAGTGAATACAAGCCACAAAACGTAACTTCATGGCCTAAAGACCACTTAAAAGAATCTGCAAACAATTATTGCGGAGATCAGATTTTGAAGCATTATCTAACTTAATCCTGTTATGCTAGAGGTAAACCGACACCACCTTCCCTTTAAAGCATTATTTGGCATTTTGAAGTATGTAACTAACCCCTTACTTAGTTAGAAGAGGAATCAAATCTAAGGATAAGAGCCACGCCAAACACCAATGCATGACTTGAAGGAAAAAAAGAAAAAAAAAGAAGAAAAGAAGAAGAAGAAGAAGAAGAAGAAGAAGAAAGAAAGAAAGAACACAACTGCGGGATGGCTGTCAGCTGCAGAAGCATTTCCATCCAAGGAAATTGACAACGAAGTGTCAAATCAAGCTCATAACCTTCAGCGGAATTGGTTCACAGGCCAAAGATGGCATTAAATGAGCCAATTTTGAAGGGGAAAATATATTTTTTTTCATCCTACTCTTTTTCCATGCACGGTTATCCGATCCAAATGATCCTTATGGATACTCAAAGTATTTAGAGTTCAGATGGAATCATAAAGAACTACTTTCACCAAGGAGTTTGCAAGTACAAATACCCCTGTACTCTTTTTCTTCGTCTACCTCTCTCCTCTTTCAATTAGCACTTAAAACCCATATGCAACAAAGAAGTGAAAATGCATACCTTGGACATGTCCTACTTTTATTAGGGAGAGAAGCAAACAAGAAATCTCCAAATGTCTTTTCCAACATCTTCTCTACCTGCATTACAAATCACTATAACAACTAAAATTTTGAAATGGATATATTGTAAGATCCATACAGGAGCAATATTTAGTAAGGGATTAAAAAACCTTAGAATACCTGATGAATATGAACGTTTTGAACACGAGTACAATATGAGCTGAAGCGTGTCCAGTAGTCCGTAAGGAGGCCTTTCCACTCAGTTAAGCCACCAGAAACATTGTCAAGCTAAATGTACATGTAGTAAGTGAAAACAAGTCAATAATTCCACTTTACAAGGAAAACAACCACACACTACAGAAATCCAAATCTAAAAGATCTACTGCAAAGAAGCTAAACAATCAACATCTTAAAACAAACTAAAGACTATATACAACCGCCAAGTTTTGCAATTTACCTCAGTCTCCATATCAGCAGTAAAACTGTAGTCAGTGACCTCGGAAAAATGGTGCGCGAGAAATGCGGAGACCTAGACAACACCCCAGAGCATTAGAGAAGACTAGAATTAATTGCCCACTCATTAATCACTAATACGAATTCCTAAAATGCCCAAAATGTTTAAAAGGTTTATTTACTACTTTTGAAATTAGTCTAATCTAATCAATGTTCCAAAGAAAACGACCACTATCATGTACTTGAAGACTGATTTGTTTTCTGCTTATGTTGGCTAGATAAACAACTACTTAAAATTGATAACAGAAAGAACTGTGTATTGACAATTTTATTTGAAATATTAATTCCCTACATGTTCCAATCCTGCATTGGAGCTTTTGATGAGCATCAACATCCATTTTTTTTTTGGCACAAAGCATCAACATCCATTTTAGATATCAACTTTATGCATGTAATATTACCTACTACTATGAATATTGTGAAAAGATTTACCCTATTGAATAGGCAAAAAAGAATGTAAATATATAGCAGGAGAAATATGACATACCATACGACCGCGAAATTCCGGATATAGTACACGATTTTTTACAGTCACATAGTTTCTATCCTGATTTAACAAGATAGAGGGTGTTAGAATAGCCATCTCAATATGAAAGCTGAATCTAAATAAGCTCAAGAAATTGTGACACTTGCAGACAAAAGTTGGAAACATTGGACATGTTACAAGATCTATGTAAGGACAATCAAACTTGAAAATAATTAATACATCTCTTGCTTTAACAAAAGAGAAAACTATAGTTTATAAACTCCTTTTAGTGGTGACTGAAGGCACCATCAGAAGGAATCAAATTTAACAATGCTTTGATCAACTTATCTTCTACTGAATTAGGTCATCTGATACTCAAACATTAATCGGTGTGACATTTTATCTTTGTCCTTGCAATGAGAAAAAAGAGAGGGATAATTCCAGAATGTTCATGATAGTCCTACCGATTCAAATAGTTAAAACAGCCTAAATTTTTAATGCAAAAAGTTTGTGCCATCACACTAATTTAACCCGCTGGAGATAATTTCCATGCACTGATCTTGAGTTTAAAATAAAACCTCAAGCTTCATGTCAGTTGAAATCAGATATAAGAAGAGTATGAAATTCATGAATTCCATAAAGTTCTTAACCTGTAATACTTTTAATGTAGATGCATATGTTGAAGGTCTTCCAATCCCAAGCTCCTCTAATTTCTTAACCTGTAAAATGCAGCATCACAGAGGTAAAACAGGCATAAGCCTTAAGCAATTAACTTTATCCCTTTAAGTCCATGTTGCATGCAGTCAGAAAGGAGTCATAAGGAAAGAGTTTGGGTATTTTACATCATCTACACCATATGCCCAAAGGAAAAGATGAGAGAGATTAAACAATTAGAATCCTTGCAAAAAAAAAAAAAAGTTTTGACATGCTTGGCTGAAATGACAAAAAGCATTGTAGTTTTTGGTACAAAGGTTATGATAGCATATACAAATCACATTTTGATGTTAAAGACTTGATCATAATAAAATGATTGTAAACACTATTAGCATAAAGCAAATTGACTAGATGTACCAATGATCCTTCAGAATAGCGTGTTGGAGGCTGAGTAGAATGCTGCTTGAGCTCTACTTCACCAAGATATAATCGATCTCCTTTCTACAAAACAAATTAGTTAATAAACGAAAAAAGAAAGTATTGAAAAGGAAAACGAAAGATATCAGCACTTCCAAAATTTTTACGACAATTGGGCTGATGTTCTGATGGTAAAGAAGGTCAGCACACTGGGTTAAATGTCTAATTTAGGTATAAACCTATGGCAAAATATGCTTCATTTAGGCTTAATTTGTTTATTGCAAGCAATCAAGGCCAAGTGTTTGTGGATTGTAACAATGTTGGCCTAAGTTAGATGGAAATAGGCGTGTGTGCCACATTGATACCCTAGGAAAGCAGTCATGAACAACCAGGCCTCAAGTCAACCCAAGGAATGTAATAAAATAAAAAGGTTAAGATGCATATAATAAAACAGAAAAGTTAAGATGCATCAATATAACATCTCATGATCTCAGATAAATGACAGATAAAGTGAAGAACCAGTACCTTCAGGGAACTAAGAACTCCAAAAACCTCAGCATTATCATTTAATTCATTAGCCTTAAATCTGATTGTTTCAGCTTCAACATCCTACAAAATAGATGATATTAAACAAATAGCAAAAAAATCAAGAATTTAATCATAATAGCGATCATGTTATAAGTGTTAGAAAAGAATCTTCTTGTTGCTGATTGTTAGAGTGGTAATATCCCACATTGGTTATGTTTGACATTGACTGGGTGCCTTATATACATGATGGGCCTCTCCACCTATAGCCAATTGGTTTTAGGTTGGATGCTTAACACTGATTATTTCTAGAGTTTAAATCACAAAAGGATGATCCTAAAAAATGGGTCTTTTAATGATTTCATTAAATGATGCCATCTAATCTATTTTGAATAGAATTCAAAAATTAGCTTTGCACCTTATCTCACCAAATTCAACTCCTATTAATTGTAGACATCCATTTTCCTTGTTTTAGTGAGCTACGAGGTAAGATCAATTTTGATTTTTATTCAAAATAGGCTATGTGGCACAATCCTAATGGCATCCTAAAAAGTCTCCTTTTTAGGATGATCCTAATGTGATTGACACCCTTATTTCTAATGTAGATCAAGTGTTCTCAAATCAAATCAATCAAAATTTTCAATCGATACTCTCCAATGTCAACAAAGAAATATGAAAATATCTAACACCACCAATTTTAATCCAAAAGCCTCCCAACAACTAAATAACATGCATATTTATAACTAAATATAATAAAATGCAAAATACGAGGGAAACTATAACCTTTATACCCTAATGCTTGGAAATGGAGTAAAATTACTAATTTATTTCAATAACCTAAATATATGTAAAAACAGCATTCAAATCTATAGAATATAAAAATAAAGTACTAGATAATTTAACTCCTCAACTAGTATATTTCCACCCTCCAAAAATTTTCTTTCATCGTGTTTTTAATCATTTAGAGATAGGAGCAGAAATAAGTAACAAATTTATAAGAGTTTAGCAATATTAGAATTAAAAAAAAAAAAAAAAGCAAGATTAAGATATCTTACAAACAATTTAAATTCAATTTTAAATGAGCCATGCCAACCTCAGTAACTAAGCCATTAATTGACTCAACTTTAAGTGATTATACAGCAAAATAATTAAGAGAGACAAATAGATCTTACTTAGAAGACTTTATAACCAACTAATATATACTACTAAATATTAATAAATTAAAATGGATAATTTAGAACTAGGGTAATATTAATGGCTTTTTATGTTCCAAATAATTTACCAATATCCATGCTTTTATATCATAAAAAAACATGGAAAACAAGCTTGGAAGACAAAGTAGACAACCTTGGATATAAGGATGGAAACAAGAAACAGTAAAAACAAAAACCATCAAAACAACCACATTCCATTCAGAATTCAGATTGTCAAGTTGAACAAGGAAATTTCCCATATTCATCCAGATCACAAACTAAAAGAACTGGTCAGAAACAGTACGTAGAAAGCATAGAGTCAACAAAGAAAAACTGTGACTTGTACCTGATAAGCGGACTGATAACCAAGGAACTCTATTCTTGAGCATGAAGATCGGAAACTGATGGACTCATTGCTATTCCCGATTCCAAGTTGTATCTGCTTAGAGAAAGCTTGATATCATATAGAAAAATAGTATAATGGTAAAAAACTGTATGCAGATAAACCACATAACAACACCATTCAAGTCTGCATCTCTAGAGAGGAAACTGAGAGATAAACCACATGCAAGCGGCATAAGATGCAATTTAACAAGGAAAAAGATGCGTTTGACAGAGGAAAAGATCATTGCAGTATTTTTCCACAAACAAAAACATGAAAGTTATGAAGCCACATTATTCTAATTGAAGTCTTGACTTGAATTAAAATATCAAATATAGGCATATGGCATAAAAGTTACATTCCCACCTGCTCTATAGTTGCAGGTACCATTTGGCATGCCACTGTCCTTGACCAAATAAGAGCGTACAACTTCAATGAATCTTCATCCAGTATTCCAAGAAGCATTGCTGCCATGAATAACATTCAGTTGTTAACTGACAATGTAATTTCACAGTAAAAAATAAAATCTCTGCACTGCAACAAACTTAAAAACAGAACTTATTCGCATACATGGTAACCTCCGGATATCTGTGGGTCTAATTGCTTCATGAGCCTCCTGAGCGTTCTTCACCTTCTTAAAATATTTGCGTGCACTTTCTGGGGTAAAATTTGACCCATATCTGCAGATCAATTTTTAATTTACAATCAACAAATTGAGAAAGAGAAGATATGTCAAGTAAATTAAAGAAAGACAATCATTTACAATTCAACACGACTAATAACTGGTATAAATCAAGGAAACTGCAACAACTCATCTTACTGCACTAAGGATGTACAAAGAAATTTTATATATATATATATATATATAAAAGAGTATCAGATGACTGACCATAAAAGTAAAAAATATAATGGAGGTAAAAGAATACAGATATAAAATAAAAATTGGTATGGAAAATTTGTTGAATGAATATTCTTAATAGGGATATTAGCATTGCAACTAAAAGAATATAAAATATTTTAGCTTAAAAGTTTAGATAACAATAAGTTACCTTTCCACAATTAAGGAGCGAATGTCCTTAACAGCTTCATCAGATATCTAACACAATAACAAGAAAGAGAAATATTAACAACTCTGAAAGATCACTACAAAACATAGAGTTTTCAAATAGATGCATGAACAAAAGAGAGCATGATAAACAACAAATTAATGAATCTGAAACCAATATGTTACATTAATTTTTGGTTCAAACACAATAGAATGGATCAAGTATCAAAATATTCTAGAGATGGCAGGCAATACATCAAACTAATTCTCACATCCAAATCACTTCTATGAACAGAAAAAGGGATACAGTGTTAGTAATAAATGAAAGAGAATATAAATCCAAGATAAGGCATCAGTCTTCCCAAGATAAGAAGTGCATGCCTTAAACAACCAAATAGAATGCAATACGCACACACTTGCCACAAATCAATATGGCAGAAGTCACCTAGAATGTTCTCCATCCTTTCTTTTTTTGGACAAGAAATCTTAATTGTGGTCTCCACAACTCCACAATATATTTACATCAATAATCAACTGTTAGTAACAGGTTTTACATATCTTTTTTCTCTATCTTAAAAAAATGAAAGAAAGACGAAAAAATAAAATAAAAATGAAATGAACTGTAAGTAACCAAGTAATGTAAAATGTACCCACATGCAGTCCATCTGTTCTGCTATATGTTATCAGGCCAGCTGCCTTACCATCGGACAATTGAATTCCCTCATAAAGTTTTTGAGCAAGCTGCATTTTTAAGTGTAAAAGAAAAACTATTAATATATTGAAGAATCAACCAAATTTTACGAGTTAAGTATGATGTGAAAGTAAGTAGTTGCAAAAGTGTTGGAAAGAAATAAAGAAACAGGAAAAAAAAACAATTGCATAAGTGACTCAAAACTAAAGGAGAATTAGAAAATCTTCATGGGAAAAGATTATGAAAACAAAGTAACTCTCACTCACACACAGAGCGGAGAGGGAAGAAGGAAGATTCAAAAATTTCACAGGTTTCTACACTATGAAACTAGGGGAAGAAACTGAATCAGATTTGACAATTTGCATACCTTCATTGTATATGCTGCCGAAAAATTTAATTTGTTCGAAGCATCCTGCTGAAGTGTTGACGTTATATAGGGGGTGGGAGGGTTTCTTCGTATTATGTTTCTTTTAGAGCTGATCACTTGAAAATGTTCAGATTTGATCTTCACTTCAATATCCTTTGCCTCTGTATCTGAACTGATTGAGAATTGACCTAACTTCTTCGAATTATATTGAGTCAAGTGTGCAGGGCAAAGAACCTCTTTTGCCAGTGCATTTGGTTCTTCCATGTTGAACTGTGCCTCAATAGTCCAATACTCCTGTGGCTTAAACTCATCAATTTCCATTTCTCTGTCACAAAGAAGAGATAATGCAGCTGATTGCACTCGTCCAGCCGATTGGCAACCGGGTAGTTTCCTCCATAATAGTGGTGAAATATTAAACCCAATCAGATAATCAAGAGCGCGTCTAGCAAGATAAGCATGAACCAAGTTTACATCAATTTGTCGTGGCACTTGCAGGGCACTTTTGATAGATGCCTCAGTTATTTCATGAAAAACAACTCTTGCTACATTGACATTTTCACCTATTGCATCCTGCTGTTGCAACATCTCCATGATGTGCCAAGCAATAGCCTCTCCTTCACGGTCTGGGTCTGATGCAAGAATAAGATTTTCTGCTCTGTGGAATAAGCAAAGAGAATGAGAAATAGAAATGTATTAACAAAAACGCCCAAAAGAATTGATTACCATCATGGATGATGACAATAATATCCATGTCTCTATCACTTAAATTACATCTTAAGACCTCTCATGACAACATTAACCCAAAGTTCAAAGAAAGAGACACAAAGATATACCCACTTACAGCAGCACTACATATCTAGATAGCTTAAACTAGATCATCAGACCTCTCAACTCAAAATTGATGTGAAGGAATTATTGGAACTAGAACAAAGGGTGATAAAACACCCATTGACTGCAACATTAAATGTGTGTAAATTAGATCATAAGCCTTCTGACCACAAATTTGATCAGAAGACTTTCATGGGAAGTGCTACAAAGGGACTTGGAAACATACCCACTTAGTGCAACCTTAATGCTCTTAAGATGTGTCCATGCAGCACTAGGTACCTCCCATACCATGCTAAAGTCATCATCAGGCCGTACAGATCCAGAACGAGCGGCCAGGTCCCTAACATGACCATAGCTAGGCAACACTTCAAACATATCTCCAAGGTAACCCTGAATGACCTTTGCCTTTGTCACAGACTCAACCACCATAACAGACTTGCCAACTGGTGGATATAGCTGCTTTAATGGCTTTTTTCCCTGCGATATATGCTGTGGTGAATGTTTCTGCACTGGCTCATTAACTTCTTTTTTTGGTTGTCTTTTTCTACTGGAGCTCCCACTTTTCTTTTTGGGCTGCTTTTTCGTTGAAGCAGAAGCATTATCGGTTTCTGTGGTTAAGTTGCCAGTTAAATTTCTCTGGAAAACTGCAGTGTTAGTTCAAATATTACAGATGCCAAGCACACAGAAACATACCGAAGCAGATAAAAATGTACGGATGTGTATTATTTAAGAAAGACCCACAAATCCGAGTACTTAAAAGCATTTAATAACTACCAACCTCTGAAGCCCATTCAGGATGCTGGTCATTTTTGCTGATATTAGAGGTTCCAACCAGAGAAGCATTTTTAGTGCCTTTCACCACAGGTGCTTCCTCTGAATCAAAAGTGCTAGAAATCTGTTCCTTGTTTTTCTTACTTCTTGACTGCTTTTTCTTTTGTGGACTAACTTTAGCTTGTCGCTTATCATTCATAAGCGCTGAAGTTGAAGAAGAGTCTGGCTTAGCAGTGTTAGGCTGTGAAGTTGAAGTGGAGTCGGGCATACCCTCATTGCCATTGAGAGCAGCAACTCCCTTTGGCTTCTTCCAATACCTATTACGAAAAGAACTGAAGCCCCTAAATCCTCTATAGCTGAAGCCACTACACCTTCCATCTCTGACACTGGTTATATCATTCTTAGTTGCCAGTCGAGGGGAATGAGAAAAGAACTTTATGGAAAGAGGTGAATAAGCTGAGGTTAATCTGATGCCATTGAAAGAAGCAGATGAAGAGATTATATTTCTTTTTTGAGGTAGAGCATAAGTCAAGTGGTTGAGTGGCAAAGAAAATGTAGAGGCTTTGTGAAGGGTTGTGGAAAGATTCAAGTTTTGAGCAAGTTTTGGATAGCTAGGCATGAGCCTCCAAGGTGGGCTGAGTTTTTTAAATTTAAGGTGAAATGGTTTTGAAGAACTAATCTCAACTACCTGCATTTGAAACACCATTGCTTTTATCAGTTTATAAATCAGCAACCCACATTATTTATGCATCATTTTAACAGTTCACTAGTATGTATCTACTTAGGGTTAAACAGCTAAGCACAACTACAATGGATTTATCGTCAATGTAAATCATTAAGGAAAGCTCATTCATCAAGTTTCATGTTGCTGCCAAAGAAAATATCGAGGAAAGTAATAAAATTATCCAATATATGCAATATATTTGTACTATAAATGTTGGGTTTGAAAATAAATTAAATCTAGTTTTTATCAATGGACAAATAAACGCTACGGCTGTAATTGATAAAAAGTACATAATATAGTCAAAACTAAGATGAAATACTAGAAATGTAGTAAAAAGGAAACTACCCATTCGAGGTTTAAAGAAATTAAAAAATAAAAATTTTGGAGGATAAATGAGAATAGAAAACCTTGGGGACCAGCCGGTGAAGACGCAAAGCAGCACAACTGCTAACTGAAGAAGAAGAAAACAAGCGCCTTTGCATCTCCCTTTGAATGCTTTGGCACAATTTATTTGGGTTTGGGATTGGAGGATAAAACAGAGCTTCAGGGTTTAGGGATGCTGAGATTCTCAGGGTTTTTCCTATATATATTTTGTTTTATATATATATATATATATATATATATTAATTAAATTTAAAAAAAAAAAAAAAACCTGAAAGAAGAATATGGGTCGGGTCAGTTGGATCGAGAACATAAAAGCCCAAGACCGCCCATTCCCGAAACTGAATACGAAGGTCGGTCAGTAGACTGAGGATGTCCGGTCTGAATTAGAACTCAGACAGCAAATTTAGATTTCTGCCTCTCTGCTCATTTATCATCTACGAGGTAAGAACTTAAGAGCCATATTTCATTCATTGTCTTCAAATTATCTTATTCAAACTAGATTGCATTCCTAGTTTCAATTTGAGTATATTCTACCTTGGGAAGAAAATTCTCAAGCCAGCTTGAGCAGACTTTAACTAGGGTTTCGAATCACCACGACCCTTTTTTGGGATTCGTATTTGATGCTTACAATGCTATGCAATTGATTACCGACAGTACATATTTTGCTTCTGGGTTTTTGTACTTCTATCAAATTTGGGTTCTGCTTACCAAGTGTTTGTTGTTTTTACCCTCTAAAATTTCATTTTTTTGCTTCTTCTCTTTGCCACAAAAAGTAGTTAGCTTGCTTCATTTTTCATAGTTTATCTGAATAAAACTTGTTTCTCTTTTCTTGTAGGAGGGTTTCCAAAGCCCAATAATCCTTTTTGCTCCTTTTATTTTGGGGGGTGGGGGAGAGGCCAATTGCAGTATCATCCGCCAACACCCTTATGGATCGACCACCTCACAATTATGGAGCTGCTTCAGCCATGGCTTATGCCCAACAGCAGCGACAAGCAGCCAATGTTCAACAGCAACAGCAGTATGGTTTTCATCCTCAACATCAACAGTTTGCTGCGGCGGTGCATGGTCCGCCTTTCCTGCCCCCACATCCTTCTCAATTCCCTTACCATCCCCACGTGCAACAGCAACCACCACTCCACCCTCATCCCCCTCCCCACCCTCAACTTCTTCTTCAGCAGCAACAGCAAACCCCACCTGCTTTCCCTTCACATTTTCCACCTCATCTTATATCTTCACCTATTCATGGCCTTTATGATTCTCCCCCACCCCCTGCTGCTCCGCCATCTGATCCTGAGCTCCAGAAGCGTATTGACAAACTTGTCGAGTATGCAACTAAGAATGGCCCTGAATTCGAAGCCATGATCCGTGAAAAGCAGCAAGATAATCCCGATTATAGCTTCCTCTTTGGTGGAGAGGGGAATGGTTACTACAGGTACAAGCTTTGGCTATCTACACGTCCCCAAGGTGGCCCCTATCCTTCCTTTCCTTCCTCTTCCATACCTATGATGCATCCTCCCCCAAATCCTGTAATGAACCCTTCTTCTCTAAATGCACCTCCAATGAATGCCGTAGCTGCTGCTGCAGTTGGGGCTATCGGTGCTCCACAACTGCACCAACCTGGATTTCCTGCATATTTTGATCAGCAGCACCAGCATCAGCATCCTCAGTCTTTTATTGCTCATGGCCGACCAGAGTATGATCAGTCCTTCAAAGGTCTTCCTGGTCCACTTCCCCCTGATGTTGCAATGGAGCTCACTAGCATGCTTAACAATCTAAATGGCACCAAAGAGTCAATCAAAAGTGCCAAGATATGGTTCATGCAGAGGTCTGCATTTGCACCAGCTCTGGCTGAGGCTCTTAGAGATAGGGTTTTTGCTTTGGATGATTCTGAGAGGCAATTGCACGTCATCTATCTTGCCAACGACATTCTTTTTGACAGGTACTTTTATATTACTGTTGTTTAGTTTTGTGGATGGCTCCTTGTCTAGTTATTCACAAATGATCTATGCATCATGAAACATTTCTTTTCCCATTATACTTGATTACTTCTTACCGTACATCTCTTTCTTCTTTCTCTTGTTGTTCTTGCACAAAATTCTGGTTTTCTATGTTTCCCTTTCTAATGCAACCCATATTGTGTGACCTAATTGATTCAGAATTATAGTAGAACTGTTATATTTTAGAATTATGGCTCTAGGTCTAGGTTCCTTCTCTACGCTAAAACTTGATTATGTAACATTCTGGTTCCCCCATCTTGATTCGCAGTTAGCCTTATTGGTGATTTCCTTATATATGATTTTTAGCTCAGATGAGATGGTGTAAACCTGTAAACAATTCATTCAGATTAATTCAGTTTTTTGAGATTCAATTTGAAGTTATTGTATCACTGGTGCACAAGAATAACTCAACAGCTAGTATTTTGCATTCACAAGTCTGGAAAATTCTTCACTGTGTTATAAATCACTGTCAAATATAATTAGTCAGCCACTCATTCTAACTTCTTATTGGTCACTTTCCTGTGATTTCAACTATTATCTTAAATTGATTCAGTGAGAAGGTTTCTGGTCATGCATAATTCCCCCAGTTAACAATAATTATGTGATTAAATTAAGATACATAACCGTAAACCCTTGTGATATCTGAAACATCCATCTATAGTTTTGGTAAATTTGTCGGCTCACATGATATTATAGATTTGCATACTAAATACAACTAGGCATAAGAAATCAACTTAAATCAGACTGTCAATCACTTTAGGAGCAGAATGTATTCCAAACGTCTTAGGTTCTTCTTAGTGTTCTTCTTGTTGTTTGTCCTAGTGCTGATGCTGTGGTTGTTCCTTTAGATCCTCCATGACATTTCTCTTCACTGTTTGCAGTTTGCAAAGAAGGGTTAGCCCTCATGACTTCGATAATGAAGCCCTTGCATTTAAACCTGTATTAGGTGCCATGCTTACTAGAATATACCACAGTTCTCAAAACAAGGAGGAAAACCGGTCAAGGTTACAAAAAATTTTGCAGTTCTGGGCATCTAAGGAAGTTTATGATCAAGATTCCATATATGCACTTGAGAGGGAGATGATGAGTGAACCACCAACTTATTCCGTTCCTGGGCCTCCAAAAGAATTATCTGCTACTTCAGTGGAATCGTCAACACCTCCAGGTATGTTCCGCTACCCCGTAATTGTATTTAGATAAAGGACTTGACCTTTTCATTTATGTCAGTTCATGAGTTTCTCTAGCTTCTCTTTTTATTTTATTTCTTAAAATTTGTCATGCAGGAATATTACTTCAGACAGCAAACAATAATGTCTCCCTATGGCAGCCTGACAAACAAAGTTCTATTTCAAGTGTACTGGACCGGGAGCTCTCTGATAAACATGGGGTCCCTGCCTTGCAACCATCTCTGGGCAACCAGCAATTTGTTCCAATTTCAGCCCCTTCAGGTGCTTTTCCAGGTTCTATGCCCTTAAATTCTAATCTTCAGCCACCAAGCCAACAATCAGCAAATATCGGTGAAAAGTTGCCCCCTTATCCACTATTCCCACCTGGTCTTATTCCTGGGATGGTCAGAAAAATGCAAATTGGCAGTGGGGTGCCTTACTCTCCCCTGAGTCCTTTGGATATCCCAACGGTTATTCCTCCATCCAATGTGTCACCAACAGAAATTCTTGAGAGAGTATCAAAGTTCTTTAAAGAAATTGGAGAGGTCAACCCTTCTGAAGGATCGTTGCAATCTGATGCAAGAGATGAAGATGATGACTATGAAATAGAACCTCCCATTCGCAAGGGAGGAGCTTGCATCCCTCCACCCCCTAATCTTCAGGTAGACCCAGATACAGGAACTTATGCCGATGGAAGTGTAGAGAGGAAACCTGGATCCAGTGGCTCAGGAAGATTAGGACTCGGAGCAACAGCTAATCCCAATGAAGCAAGTCAATACGATGATGTTTATACATCATATAGAAAACAGAGAAGCACCTCCTACCATTCATCTATGAGTGCACGAGCAGCAACAAGGTAAATCCTGTCAAATTATCTGGATAACCGTACAGGGTGGAATCAAAGATTAGTTCGATAGCTCGGTTTATTCATTATCAGTATAATTATTACTCCTTACATTGAAGTTGACTTGCTATTATGATGGTTAAATTTTGATCACTAGAAGTTATGGTGGCGTGTATAGAACATGAGAGCTTCGTTCCCCATATGCAGAAGATTTTTGTAGTGAACAGGAACAGTATTTTTTGTTCTTGTCGTTTCAAAAGTAGTTTGATAGTCCCAATAGCTTTCAAACTATTTAGTACAACTCGAAAATTATATTCCCACGTGACCTGTTTTAGAGCCGCTACGGCTAGACAAAGAGCTTTGTGATTGTTTCACCACTGATCATGAATGGACCAGCATATAACTTGTTTATTTTTTGTTCACATCATGTTCAAAGCTTCTTTAGTCTATTGGTGTTAACAAGTATCCGAGTAAATCTCAACTTATCCGAGTAAAAGTCGATCGAAAGCTTATATAATTCACATTTCAGAAAATCTCTTTTGGGTTTCAGGGTTTGAATCATGTTAAGAAGCCTTCGGCTTTGAGCGAACGGATGCCACTGGAATTCCCTTGATAGGATGGATCAAATAATATAAAAGATAAAAGATTAATATACAAATTTTGAAGTTGGAAAACTCTTTTCTTTTCTAGGTATAATGACAAGATGAAAATGTACAGAGAGAATGAAGAAAAAGAAAATCAAAATTATGTAGTAACATTTTTTGGATATAAAACTGGAAGAGGAAAAGAAGGATAATCGATATCACTTGACTACGTATTTTCAATTTCCTCTCCTATAATTTTCTCCCGATTTGAAGATACTACTATCCTTCCCTAACCTATATTCTCCCACTATATACACTTTAAAAGAAATCATTTTCTTCGTATTTTCTCCACTTATTTCTTCCATCCTCATGATACCATTGATAATTCTCTATAGTGATAGTTTCCAACAATGATGGCGGCCTAAGTGAAAATGGTGAAAAAGCCAAGCCTGAATGAAAAACTACTATAGCATTGCAATTAAAACTTAAAAGCACCATTATTTTGACATGTCAATAATTTTTCGGAGACACAGAGCGTAAGTAAGAATCCTTTGTTTCAATTCTCTAAAGCCAAAATAACACTTTAAGCGTCAACTTCAGAAAATGCTGAATAGAACATGGACTGAACCGCTGCTCTAGCTTGTCATCATGGGGCGATTCTTTGAGGGTCACGAGGGAAGAGTGAAGTTTTACGAATATTACCCAAAGCACAGAAAAGCATCACAACACGCTCCAGTCCAACTCCAAAACCACCATGTGGAGGTGCACCATATCTGTAAAAGACCAAAGTAATTGAGCACAGTAAAAAATCTAAGAATTCAATCCTGCAAAGGCTAAGAAAAGCTTTGGCAAAATACTACTCCAGATGGCATTGCACAAACATTAATATACCAATGTTGTGATGAGCAATCTGTTCTTCTCTATACAAACTTATTAGCACTCCGGACTTTAAGGTTAAAGGAAGCAATTAGTAAGTACACATTTACAATTGAAATAACTAAGGTGACAATTCCAAAACATGCTAGAGTTAAGGC
Source organism: Corchorus capsularis (assembly GCA_001974805.1). Classification (NCBI taxonomy): domain Eukaryota; kingdom Viridiplantae; phylum Streptophyta; class Magnoliopsida; order Malvales; family Malvaceae; genus Corchorus; species Corchorus capsularis. The sequence goes on along the minus strand of AWWV01013370.1, from coordinate 44,662 downwards.
AATGTAATAGAGATTGGTGATTTTCAACTACCTGAAAGAATCAATGTACATTGATATCGTATTGACATCAATTCCACAAGCCTGTGCACGTTCAGCCAAGTAGTCCGGAACATGGACACGCTGGGCTCCTGAAATTATCTCCTCCCCTGAAGGATTAAGGAAAAGTTCCACAAGTTGAAGTTCCAATTAATTGACTTACACAAATGAAAAAGGCAACAAAGAAATTATGCTTTAAGAAGAAATTTATATGAGTAAACTCTAAGTAAGCATCAGCCAAAAAATGGGGAGAAACCTAAAGCTTGGGATCACACCACAGGACAAAGGAAAAAGGTAGTGACAATGTCAGCCAAATAGAGAACAAAAGACATGAATACCATTACGTTGTTTCACAAAATAAAAGAATTGCAAATTCAACATTAGAGTTTTGTTTAATGTTCAACTGAGTAATGCATAAAAGCAGAAAAATGTGAGATAAAAAAAATAAAGACCTAACATTAACCCTCCTTGATTAGGACAAATGTAGTCATGCTGTGAAAAAATATAGATCAAAATCTACATACAACTTTTCTCAAAAAAAAATCTACATACAACAAAAAGATTGGTCCGGTGGATTACCTCGAATGAAGACATCAAATGAATTACTATAGAGGGGATCATCATAGCAAGGCATGGTGTAGAATGGCCTCACTGCTAAAGGATAGCGATGCAGAATATAGAATTCAGTCCCATACCTACAATGAGCAATATAAGATTTAGTTCCTCAAAAGCTGAAAATGTAAAACTCAAAAATTGCATTGGTAAAGGAGAAGAACAGCAGACAAGGAACAATGAACAAAGATTTAAAAACAAGAAATAATTAAAAACTATTATGGTACTTCTCCAGAACTAGCTGGCCCAATTTTCTTTCCGCTTCTGTGTTTAGGTCCCCAAGAGGATCAACTTCCACACCGGAATCCTGAACAAATAAACAACCATACATCTCAGAGAAGGCGAAGTATCAACCAAGAAGATAAACCCAAACCAGGTGAAAAATGGTGTGCCCATTTCACAGGATTTATTAAGGTGGTGTCTCACACAACATTAGCACATTACAACTTAAGCAAGCTACTTTCCTCCGCCTCCTTGTATTCTTTTCTATTGCCTGTTTAATTTAATTTTATCATATGTCACCTCAATAATTTGTTTCTCCTATTTCCTTATTCACATGACTAAGACCATAAAGGAAAAGAATAGCAACAAATGACTTCAATTTGAATGACAACTAAGCTTCAAGTTTACCTTCAGCATCTGAAATCCTTCTTCAAATGTAAGCCGCAGGGTTTTTGGCTTGTACTGCACATTTTATAAATGGAATGTCAGTTCAAAAAATGTGTTTCCACATTGATACATTCTTCCTATCCAAATCCATTTTAAAGACTAAAAACAAGCACATTAATTAATTCTGAAAACTGCAAGCACTTAATATGATAAACAATGGAAGGATTAAAGGAAATGAACAAGGACCTTCAAAGGCTCAAAAGGATACTGTCTCCCAACAGCTTCAAGTTCCTTACTACACCTCTCATTCAAACTATCAAACATTGTAACAAATAATCGGTCCACAATGTCCATCACCTGCATACAGAGACTCAATTGGTCATTAAAATAGAAAGAATCACTGTTTCAGTAATTATAATTCAAGCCAACAACCAATTTTACCTCAGAATAGTGCTTTTTAATCTCCATTTCAACATCAAGACCAGTGAATTCACACAAATGCCTATGAGTGTAGGAATCCTCAGCTCTGAAAACTGGGCCAATTTCAAAAACCCGTCCAAAGTCACCACAGATTGACATTTGCTTGTGAAGTTGAGGGGACTGGGCTAGACATGCTGGTTGGCCTTTGTAGTCAAGCTTAAAAACAGCTGAACCACCTTCACTAGAACCTGCTATCAGTTTTGGGGTGTGGATTTCAACAAAATTCTCTGATAGCAGGAATTGCCTAAATATCTGCAGAAAATTTTCAACTTATTTGAGGAGTCATTCACAACTTTAGCAATAAGATGGATGTAGAAAAGAAAGCAAACAGTAATAATCTTTAGCAATTGGAGACCAGATGAAAAATTTGAATGAAAATCAACTCTAATGTAATCAAACCACTCTCAGTTCAAGCTCCTTTTAGCTATTTAAATAAATGCATTTCAAAAGCATATCCATTAAATTAGAAATTTGGGCAGGCAGAATAGCATGCAGCAATAATTGTAGTCACAAATAAGAAATAAGAGAGAGGATGACATTAGCAAAGAGTCTAAAACTTACAGTTGCGACTTCGCATTGGATCCGGAAAATCCCTTGATTAGCAGGGGTTCTAAAATCAAGAACCCTGTAATTCAAACGTGTATCCTGATTAACCCGAGGAAGTTGAACTCCGCTCTGTAGTAGGTTAAATGACAAATGGGTGAGAATTTTATATGTCTATATATATATATATATATATATATATATATATAGTATACAATTATTTTAAAATAATAAAATTAATGAAAGGCATTAAAGAGGTATATATACTATACATACTTGCAAAGCATTTTCTATTTCAGCATCACTTCGAGCAGCATCCTCAATATTAATCGGTAAGTTCGGAGTAGCTTTATTCACACAGTACAACTTGCAAACTCGAATTTCAACCTAAAAATAATAATAGATTGATAAATACTCTATAAAAATTTGTAATAAAAAAATAATAAAAAAAAGGCAAGGTCCAAGAATACCTCCTGTTGAGTAGCTCCCTTGATCGGAACGTCAGGGATAGACACGATACCAATAACATCAACGATAGATTCTCGATTAAGCCCAGCTACAAATTTCACCATCTGACGACTCACGCCATCTGATTGCGCGGTAGCCAAGCACTGCACAGTAAAACCCTTCTCCCTTACCACCAAGAATGCCATATTCTTTCCTACAGGACGTATTGTCTGGGCTCGTCCCCGTATCAGCACCTCCGTCTCCTTCATCTCCGGGGTCAGAGCTCCAACTTCAGTCCAGTTCATGGACGCAACAGATCGACTCCAATCACCGGCATCGGCTTGGGAGCAGGACTTAAGCTCCAGGAGAGGGACGTCGCCATAGTTGGAGGAATAGGGATCCTCCTCAACAGAGAGGGAGGAAGTCGAGGAGGCCAAGGAGGCGGCTTCTTGTCGGCGACGCGCCTTCTCCAGCTTGGCAGCTTCTTTTTTGGCGGCTTTCTTGCTTAACTGCTGCTCTTCCGATTCCGACGACATGATAGATGTTTTCGATTCAAGTTTCAAGAATTAAGGTTTAAGTTTCTAAGTTTTTTTTAGCAGAATAAGTTTCAAGTTTCAAAGTTTCCTGATATTGACTTCCATTCTAGCTAGGGTTTTAATAATGGGTTGGGTGGTGACCCAAGAATCAATCCAACCCGGCTACTTTGGGTCGGGTGAAGTAGAAAATTAGCTTAGGGCCTGAGCCTCATTACTGACCATGGGTAACCCAACCCAACCGACTTAGAAAGATTTAAGCTAAAATATATAATAAAATAAAAGAAATTAATTTTTTTTGGCCATAAAAAGAAATGCATTTAGAATTTAGAAATGAACAACATTAAGCTCATTAGTCATTACAAGACACAGGGCACTCACTAGGTGAGTGGTTTATAACAGTTTTTTATAGGTAGTTTCTTTAAAATGATAGGAGTATAAATAAATTTAAATATTCACTCAAAAAAATAAATAAATAAATTTAAATATTATATTTATCTTATAATGGGTAGTTTTTATTTTATTTTGAATTTTTAAAAAACTGAGTTTGTCTCCAGTCAACTCGTTAGACAAACTCAGGTTTTGCCATTATAATTAGTATAGATATTGACATTTGACACAGTTTAAAAGGTGTCTAATAATTTTATTTATGTTTTCGAAGAAATTGCAATTGGAGTTTTCATTTGAGAAATATGCAATAGGCAACTACTAAATGAATTTTGTAATTGATAAAATATAGTATTTTTTTAAGCTTAGCCTTAATGATGAAAGATACATCAAAAAGAAAGCATAAAATTTTCACTGTTTATGGAGGACTTGCATGAAGATCAAAGTAGCCAAGCCAACCCATGGGCCATGCCCATGGGCATGGTGGTGAGACTGAGTGGTGGAGGTCAACAGACGACAGCGGTATTGTTCGCAGTTGCGGCCTAGGGTCGGATACTCAAAAGTCAACCCAAGACATGGTATAATTGGACTGACTTGAGCAAACGTCAATATTAGCATGCTGATGCTATATATATATATATATATATATATATTAATTAAACTAAAGACGCCAACAACAGCACTCTGACAATCTAAGCAGTCGTTAGATTGAAAATTCAATTTCTAACTATAGAACAAAACTACAATTCAAGTGCAAAAGAGAAGAGAGAAGCATTTCTATGCACAACCGCTGCATAGAAATTTTTGTTTCACCTCTTTCGTCTGTTTAACGGACAAAAAAAGGAGAAATGCACCCAACTTGTATACACACAGAAATATCAATAACCAGAAAGCAAAAATAGCAATTAATACAAATACCATGCACTAATCAGCATCAGTGAACATCAGATGAAAAGGGGAAAAAAAAAAGTAGTAGTTGATCCAAATGAGAACCTGCATTTAAACAATCAAAGAGTAACAGATATGGCAGGTTCAACATATATAGCTACACAGGGAAACCACATCAATGATCCCCTTACTACTATAACTACAACACCACTAGTTCAAGTACAATTGACACCAAAATCCAGAAACCAGCAGTCTGAATAGTAGTTACCTTCTCCTATCTGGAAAACAAAGGGAAAAGAAAAAAAAAAGTAAAATACTGATACATACACGAACTTATACGTAAATTCTTACTGCTCCTTTCTTTCCTTTTCATTTTCATTTATATCCTCTTTTCCTTTATCATCTGTTCTTCATTCTATTCTGGATCAGTCAATTGTCATAGGTTGAGTCATGCAACACCTGAAGCGGGCCTTACGAACAGTCGTCATTATCTCAGTTTCAGCATTCTCAAGCATCTTCACAATCTCAGTAAAAGGAGGACGGACCTCTGGGTTAGTGTCCCAGCAACGTGTCATGATCTCACTCAGCACAGGGAGACAATCATTTGGAATAACCGGCCTTACACCCTTGTTCACCACAGCAAATGCTGCCTGCACTGCAGTCATGTTCTGGAAGGGAAGCAAGCCAGTGATAAGCTCCCAAAGGACAATTCCAAAACTATACACATCTACCTTTTGTGTGTAGGGCCTATGTTGTATCATCTCTCTGCAAGAGCAAAGACAAGCACAGAATCACAACCAACATCCAACAGTATTGCCGACATAAAATAAAGAACAAAATGAATGATTTACTTTTAACAGATTGACAATATGCATACCAAGTCAACTGGTGAGGAGATGCAGTTTCATGTAAAAGGCAATTTGTAAGAACTATACTTCACTAAATGCAAAAGGAGTGCCCCCATTTAACCCCACAACGTAGTTATAAATATGACGCAGGTCATTTTGTAACACGAAAGCAATTCTACTTGAAAAATTCAAGCAACATGGATAAGTGATGCAATGTTCTCAACTAGTTTCTCTAACGGATGGGAATCACTTTAGCTGTTCATATCGCGTGAAGCATGCAACAGGGCAAAATTTGTTCATTTCTTTTTTATTGACTATGGGCGTTAAATATACACATCTCTCAGCTTGTGCTTCAAGATTAATTTTTGTCAATACATTCAAAGAAAGAGGAAAATGACTACACTAAAGCGATAGAGGAAAATGACTACACTAAAGCGATTGGGGAAAATGGAATACTCTGTTCAAGTTGGATAACATAACACGGGGGATAAAATTCTCTCTTTCCTGTACATAAGAGGACAGAATTAACCCCCAGGGCAATAATTTAGTAATTCATTGCATAGTAACCAAACCACACATATTTCAATGCTGTCATTTTCAATTGCCTCGATTTAAAACGCCATAGAAATTGCCGAATGCTATTCAAAGTTAACTTAAGAGACTTGTTTGTTATAAACCTTGGAAATCTCTTGGTAAAATATACTTGCATGCAACTCCCTATTCGTATAAATTACAGAGTATTCCATTACCAAGAATTAAAGCACTATTTCCTCTTCCTCCCTTTAAACCCTTGCTTCAACTCAACATAGGCTGTTATTTGTCTCCCTCCCCTTAATTCTTGCTTCAACTCGATGTGACAAAATTGTACCCTCCCAAAGTTGAAACATAATGAAACCTCTTGACCATGAATGTATGCTCTATATTAGTAAGGTCAAAGTACAAAGTGAAAACCTGAAAAGCTTTTACTGCCTAGCACAGGCAAAGCAGAATTGTTTGAGTTTAAAGCAGAAGCATAAAACCCCCAATAACCTCTCTTGACAAAATTGTACCCTCCCAAAGTTAAAACATAATGAAACCTCTTGACCAATAATGTATGCTCTATATTAGTAAGGTCAAAGTACAAACTGAAAACCTGAAAAGCTTTTACAGCCTAGCACAGGCAAAACAGAATTGTTTGAGTTTAAAACAGAAGCATAAAACCCTGGTAACCCACTCACTTTGGCCATCCAGCATTCATTACAAATTAACCTAAAACCAAAGACAACTCTTATACCATATGCTTCTCTACATCTCAATTATACAATGATGTAATAGCTGCGAACAACATCAAAGTTCACAAGATGAAACATGAAGCCTAGGACAGGGCTAGAAAAATAGTGAGCAAGAGATCTTTAGGCCTGCATGAACTGGCATGTTCCCAAGCATGCGACAGGTAGATTCTATGCTTGGCAATTAGACTCTCTAGAACAATACAGATTAAATTTAGATAAACGAATCATAAATAAATTATCTGTCAGTCGAGCCACAGTGCTATACAATAAGACGTAGTCAACAATAACCTACAAAGTCCAAATAATCTCCACTGAGGTTTTAGCAACTTCTCTCTTGCTGACACAGCCAATATGGTTAACAATAACCTACAAAGTCCAAATAATCTCCACTGAGGTTTTAGCAACTTCTCTCTTGCTGACACAGCCAATATGGTTAAAACTAGTCACTGTGCCCTCTAGAAGCCTACTTCAAGGACCGGCCACAGGTCGCTATTCATATTAGATGGTTTTATTAAATTAGAAGCAAGTTAATGGGTATATAGACAAATGACGCAGAGAGTTAGGCAGAAACCAAAGGAAAAACGACCAGTTATGTTTGAATTCCAACTACATCATGAAATCAAAAGACAGCTGAGAGAAATCAAAAACAAAAAACTTTTATTTAACACACGAAAGTGAGTAGTATAAAGTGGTTGAAAGAATACTGGATTACTGTGGAAACCTTTCAATATTTTTTTTTGTTAAAACCGAAAGTAACCTTTCAATATTTAACTTGCAAAATGAACTCAAACGTGAATATGAACAATATCTCAAGACCATGCTCACTGCCACCATAGCTGGAAAAGAGCAAGCACCCCAAAAATGGAGAGAGTAAGTCATGTACTGAAAATGGTGGTAGTGAACAAAACAAGACAAGCAGATTCTCCATCTTGCTTGCACACATAACACCAACTTCACATATCACATTAGACCTCAAAAGTTTAAACTTTAGTAAGTATACTCCTACCAAACTAATATAAGGACTTAAATGAATGAATACTTGTTAATTGCTTAATTTGTCAAGCATCCACCACATAGTAGCTACATCTACTATTTGCTTCAAGATAAATTTCTTCTAAACAACAATTATATAAGATATTTTAATAATTTAAACTTCACAACTTTGCCGCCAACAATTACAGAAATCAAATTCCAAAGCAATTCATAGTCATGAGAGCAGAACAAAAAGCATCAGCCATTTATAGAATGAAGCAGCTAGTTCAGCATGAAGGAGGTTAAAGAATGGATACTCATACTCAAAAGTCAGCTACAGTGGTAAAAGCTCTAGTTAACATCTTTTAACTGAGAACTTAATGAATATACAAATCAAAAGCTCAGAAGACAGAAACAGATATTAGCATTAGCAGAACTGTAAACTGAAGGAGTCAGTTCTTAACAAAATTCACAACAGGAGTTAATGAACAATGGGAGGAGATCTATCCAGAAAGTATGCACAACCTTGAGGGTTTTCTTTACCAAACAGACAGACAGACAGACACACACACACACACACACACACACACACACATACAGAGAATTCACGCCAACTAACAACAATCAGCTTAAATCAATGAAAAGAAGCATCGGATTATAAAAGAGAGGGCCTAAAGACTTACGGAGCCATCCAACGATATGTCCCCGTCTCTGGTGTCATGCCCTCAGTCTGCACCTCAATTCGCGCTACACCAAAATCAGCAATCTTTATAGATTTATCAGCAGCTATTAGAAGGTTGTCTGACTTCAAGTCCCTATGAATAAACCCAAGACCATGCACATAGGCCATTCCTCTTGCAACATCCAATGCCTGCTTAACAGCCAATTTCAATGGCACAGCACGATTCTGCCTTCTCGTTAGAAACTGGCGAACTGAGCCTCCCTTTGCATACTCTGTCACAATGCACCAAACCATTGGTTTTCGGCATGCTCCAATAAATCGCACAATATTTGGATGCTTCAGTGTTGCAAGCATCATAACTTCCTGCTGAAATTGCTGCTCCATAACTTGTGCTTTCTCTGGGCTATTCTCAGGCCTTTCTAATATCTTGATTGCAACATCCTCCCCATTATATGTACCTCTATATAACTTCCCAAAAGCTCCTTGAGCAAAAGCTGTGCCCATATTAAGTTTTCTCAAATCGATAGTCCACTCATCATAATTCTCCAATCCCTGAGTTGGGTACCTACTATCCATCAATGCTTGAGCTAATGCATCATCATTAAGTGCATGGCCAACCTTACCAGGACGAAACACACTCTGTCCCACAGAGACGGAGTAATTGTGGCGGTTCACAGGCTTTAGACCAGGATGGCTTAAAATGTGGGTAAGAGAATCATTAGAGCCCACACTACTGTTTTCAATTGACATGGAAACAGACCCACCGGCATTACTTGTCTGTAAACTGTCGATAGACATGTTTGTGCCCTCACCAAGTTTTTGGTAAAACCCTTGGGTGAAATCATAGTAATTATTATCATTGTTGTTGGTTGCTCCCATAAGTCCAGTAAATTTAGGCCCCTCGACCATTTTCCCAATCATGGATGGAACCCAAAAGTTAAACTCAGAATAGGCAATTCTACTTAGCCCAGACTCTTGACACTCATTTGATGGCGAGTCTCTTCAGGATATGCCCTAAAAACAATAGGAACAAACGCTGGTGAGTTACCACCTAATAATAAGTGAAAAAGATTATAGGTAAGCACTGCTTGGGTATTACAACATGGCCTGTTCTTAATTAATTGGGTAACGAAATTAGGGGGACAGGGAAATGGAAATTGCCCATTAGCGAGCAAAGGAGATAAGTGGAATACGGAGGAGAAATAATTTAACCGAAGCAGTTCCCGGAAAATTATCAGACATCGTCACATCTATTTTGGTTTTGTTTTTTTCAATTTGACGACTTCAGACAGAGATAATAGCTACTTTTAAAAGAACCGGACGAAGAAATTATAAGACACACCTTAATTTGGATATGAAAAGCGGAAAGCTTTGGTGCTGCTAGCAAACCCTAGAAATGCAAATATTCCGATCCCAGATTGTTTAAGCTGAATCGAAGCCCGTAAGCCAAAATATCCGTTCCAGAAACAGTCAAACCCCAGCAGCACCACTGATAGCTGGGATTGAAATGCAGAAGCTGCAAAGGACTAGACTATTAGATTTAAAAAGATTTTTTTTTTTAAAAAAAAATGGAAAGAAAGAAACTATTCTTCGCATACAAAATCAAAAGCTAAGACTTCTATTTTCAACTGCAAAATATGCCTTAAAACCGCTATATCATTGGAACAATCTGCACATATAATGATAATAATAAAAACTATTCAGCTACAAATTTCGACAAACCAAATAGACAATAAAAACTAGAATTTTCATTTTCTTTAAAGTTTCGCACCCTTCCCAATTTAAATATTCCTTGCTGAAAAAGGAAAAATAATTAAAGAATAATGAATTTCATAATGAATCAACCAACTTCAGGCATAGATCAGATTATAAAAACACGCTGAAGATCGAAAAGAAGCTTGGAAAATTGCAGAAAAGCAGCAAAAACTTTAGCAGTAGAAGTGATCAAAATTAGCGGATTCTATCAAATGCATACCTGATATATTGTACTAAAAAAATAAGTAGAGGAAATTTGGATAACGACTGATCGAGATACTTAATTTGATAAATTCATCAAATGCGTGCCGCGAGAAAAAGTGGGAAAATTACCCAAAAAATAAAAAAGCGAACAAGACGAGGAAAATATTTAGTAACAATTAAAAGAAAAAGGAGCTGAGGAGAGAAAAGGACCAAAAATAACTAGAACAGGGAAGGAAGAGATGGGGAAGGAGAAAGGAGAAGAAGATGAACAAGGGAGGAGCAGTCTACGCTTCTCATTTACTTTCAAAGCCTCGTTTTTATTGTGACCAGACCCAGTACCACCCGCCACTATTCTCTTTGCTTCTCCACTCGCTCTAATTCCTTTACACGTGTCGTTAAAGCTTCTCTATATTTGCCTTTTCGAGGTCCTCTCTATCCTGTAATAACGCGCGTGTATTCCCTTCGCTTTTCTTTTTTTCTTTATAATCTATTCTGTGCTCATTTTTTCCATAAATTTTTTCTCAATTATTATTATTTTATTAACAGTGTTGGACACATCAACGCCTTTTTTAGACTTCTCTATATAAATTTTTAATTTTAATACCAATTAATGAACGATGTATTTGTATACTAATACAGGTATTTCTATTTAGTAGTTTCTTTTAAAATAACTGTCTTTTTGGTTTTCTTTTTTTTTTTTTTTTGCTTCATTCTAGTTTCCCTAAGGCAGGACAACAGCACTTAACGACATAACTAAACGATCATAACATCCTTGTATACTTAACTTACCAGTTACCATAATAATTGGGTACTAAAATTACTAAAGCTGAATACAGACAGCACCACACTTAACTACAAAAATGAAAGTGTCATGTTGAGCACAAATTATCCACTTAGAGTTGCCTGTTTCAACAAGTCTTGGAACTACAACATAGTTAATACAATAACCAAGATGCAGTAGTAGTAGTAGTGGTAACCATGTAAAAGAGGTTATACAAAAGGTATCAATGAATTTGAAACTCACAAACAAGTCGAACAGACGAACACTGCAATTATGCATCCTATGTCCTATGGTTTTCCCACGAACCAGCAATGGTGGCAAAATAAGAAACAACAAACAGAGAATAAAACCAGATTCATGTTTAGTAGAGCTTTTATATCCTCTAGAACAGTATTCCCGATAAATCTCAGCTTCGATAGCCTGTTAGTAACAGAGATGATCCTGCAATTGCTGGAGGCTCTCTGGTTATTTCTGAAGCAAGTTAAGTTGTTGGCTATATGAAGACACAAGTCCTTTTTGTTCAAGAGTTGCTGGAACTGATGGCCCCATAAGTGATAAGACAAATGAAGACCCTCTCCTTGCAGATGAGAGTTGAGATACTATAGTCATCCTGAATACCATTCCTATTGGGGTGAAAAGCTAATTTTAGGAACAGGTTTGAGACTTTGAGTGGATGCTGATATCCTGCAGCTGCATCCACCTTCCTTAAAACCTGCATCACATCAACAGCATTCATTCAACACAGAACAGTTCCCAAATTTCCAGATTCAAATCTGAAACATTAATATCGAATCTTTGGCCTATCTGGCCTGAAAAAACTGATAAGTTGAAAACATGCCTAATGTGTGCTGCCACTAACTCACATGCCATAGGTTTTGGTTACTGATGGTATGCAAGGATTGGAAGTTGATAGAAGAAAGATATTCAATATTAATGAATGAAGTACGATCAATCAATTGTCCCCATTTGGCTCAAGAGTAAGTGCATGTAAATCAACTCAAAAGAACCATGATTAAAGTTGTACTGCTTTACTGCTTAAAGTTGATAAGAGTCTTGCACAATAACATGCTTTAAATTATTACTAGCATGTGAAAGAACAAACTTCCTTTGACGAAGTCTTTCTAATTGATCAGATTCATCTTGCTTGGACTTTTAGCTTTAGCAATATGATAGAAATCAACCACCCACCCAAGATGTGACGACAAACAAGGAAAATGATAGCCAGGAGAGAAAATCCAAGCTAAAAGTGCCTGTTGAAAGTGTTTCATCTATTAAGCCACAAAATTCATGCATGTAAGCTATCGGTGGTTTAGAACACAGATGATACATCACTACTGGCTCAGCTAGATGCAGATCCATAACTATCTACAAAAGAAGTCAACAGCGTGGCTGTTTCTCCCTTCTCAGCATACCATAGAAATGGTAGATTGGATAAATTCTGACAAAATCTGGCAGTACTAGTATATCCTAGATCCTTTCCATCACATCAGCCATATAAGAACTGAACTTTCTTTATTGATGAGAAAGATAAGAAGTTGAAGGGGAAAAAATTAACCTACCATTTAACAATTGTATCATCCTCACATTCCAGTTTGCTGCTTTCGAAGATGCTCTCTGGATCTTATATCAGCCTACAAATATAAATGCAAGCCCGCGTTGAGTATTTAAAATCAAAGAAAAATCAAATCAAAATTGCGCAATGTTCAATTATCTTATTTCTAAATAAAAAAAATATCAGCGAGTAGCAAAATTTTACTATTAAAGTAGTTAAACCCAAAAAATTTTTAAGGCGTAACAGAATCTTCTTTTACACTAGCAATCAATGTCTGAAAGCGTCTAGGGAAGGAGTTACTACTAAATAATAATTTTGAAGAAACCGTAAATCAGCTAAGGCAAGAAAACAACCATCTTAGGAGGTTTCTACAACCCTAGACAATCGCTTCAACTCACTTCCTAAGATGTATACAAAAGGTCAATTTTCTTTTGATGTTATTTCCTTTAAGAACTAATACTAGATGGCTCTACAAATAGCACATAAAGCATTTGTACAAGAATTAATAAACACCAGATCACCTCCACATTCTATTTTAGAACTACAACAAACAACAAAACAAGAAGGAAATCAACAAAGCTTAACAGTTTGGCCAAAAAAAAAAAAACAAAACTTAACAGCCAAGAACTTCAAAGAATCAGCTGCATGCTAATTTCTCCAACAACAAAGTTCATATTTTACCAGGAAGAACCAATTGATCTACCTGCCTGATAGGCTCTGGCACACGAAATCTACATGTCATGTTGACAATTTTGATGGCAGTATCAAGTGATACTCGATGACCAGTTGAAACAAATAAAGGCCTCAGCGAACCCTGAGTTGATCTTATTGCCTATTGAACAGGAAAAAGGCAAAGTATTGTGAACTTGCACAATAAAGCTAAGGCTAACTTTTGTAACTTCATTTTTTTCTATCCCAATGTAGCATAGGATTGTATCCTACAGCATTAAATGCACAGATTCTCAAGTTGCATTAAGTGCATGATCATGGCTTATGCCTTCTGTATGTTCAACCCGATGAGGTATGCCAAAAAATATTTCAAAGAAAATAATTTCTTTGAAATATTTCAAAAAATATCTCAAGTTGCATTAAGTGCATGATCATGGCTTATGCCTTCTGTATGTTCAACCCGATGAGGTATGCCAAAAAAATATTTCAAAGAAAATATCAAAGACCTCGTATGCATTTGTTTGTTAAGCATACAAGTCAGCTGATAATGCCCACGTAATTATAAACATTCTTCAAGACAATAAGGCGTAAATACTGCCTTAGGTCATTACATGAGGCAAGCTCATCATATTGCTGATATTTTATACACTTCAACTTAGGGTTGATTGAATAAAAGTGTTTTTAATTCATGATTGTGAATATTTTAAAATACTATATATTTGCTTATGCTTGGTGCTTGGACTTACAAGAGACAGTAAGGAAACAGAAAAAGGAATCCTGCTCAACCTCTTACCGCACCCCAGATGAACCCTGAGTTGCCTCTTAAAGTAATAACGTCCTTAGCTCCATTTTCTCCACCTTCGAGAAGTTTTTTCACCCCAGATCGAGTAAGACCGTCAACATGATGCAGCTAAAATGATATCAATATACTGTGGTTGCAAATATTTATTTAAAATCACTAACAACATACTGTAGCGACTATAATGGATATGAGATACAAGTATATGTAAACTCACTTTCTTTCCAATACCAATGGTTGGTAGATTAGCAAGAACACCTAGATGAGAGGCCAAACCAAAACCTGTGCAAGGAAAACTGCATAATGCTAATATTTTGTTGAAGATGAACAGAAAGCAGTGATTCCTTAATAATGATGATACTCATAACAATTAACATAGATGTGCAAGTTGACGATAACCAGAAAGCAAGTGCCAGACGACAAGGTATACATTATCGCAACATAGAACAAAGAAAGTTAAAACAGAGATACTAGCACTTAACAAAAAGTAAAGACTAAACTTGCCTCGAGGGTGAAGTAATCCATTACCATCCACCATGAGTACCTGCTGAATGCATGCCATGCAGAAATTAGAAGACAGTGAAGTTGACGATATCAGCCACAAATTAAAGATAATGACGACGATGGATAATGAATATATTCACAAAAACTGAAAAGATTAAATAGAATTCAAAGAAGGACCTGTGGGTAGAACGGACTAGCATTACTTTTCATCTTCTCCAAGAGATTTACAAGAATGGGAGCCTTTAAAAATAAGAAAAATGTAAAAAGAAGCCAAAAAAGGAGTTTAGTTAGATAGTCTAGTCGTGGATGGAATCATAATAGTTTCCATTATAGGGAAAACTGAAAAGATAAAAGGGTACCTCACGGAAGGCAAGGAAGCCAGTGACATAAGGAACGTCAATGGTGACAACTACATAGTCCTGATAGACGATGTCTAAAGCATGATGAAGGTCCAATACCACCAGGCTCCCACACGCCAATGATGGCTCATTTTTGGAGAAGCTGACGTCAACTCCGCCCACATACTTGAGTTGTTCCACTTCCTGGGGTGACTCTGAAGAGGGCAATCTCCATGGGAAATCATCCACGGTAATCACTCTCTTTTTAAGCATTTCTTGAATTCTGTCATGTCAACGACATATGATTTACAGAATCTACCAAATTTAATAAAACAATTGATATCATTAAAAACTACATTACTTACTCTGCCCATTTAACCAATTCAAGCGGATTTGAATGCTTTTGTGCTCCCAATTTTTCTCTCTCTTCCTCATATAACCCTTCCAATTGGACCAATTCCATTTTCCACTTTTGATTTCATTGCGGCGATCAGCAATTCAAAATCACGATTGGAATTGGAACTATTTTCTTTACATCTTCAGCTTTCCTTGTTCCAAAGATAACATGGACAGGTCACAGGCGCGGTTCCTTCTTACTAATAAAATGGTATAGGAAGAAAGATCGTTTTCTACTAATGGCTGTCAAAAGTATGAAGAGAAAGGAAAAAGATGTTCCAGCGGACAAACAAACCTCGAACCCAGACGGCCGGACGAGAACGAATCGGCAATGCGCAGTACAAATCAAACATGTAGTGCAATCCACGGGTCAAAAGCCCAAAGGCCAAAACCTTAGAGAAGTACTAAACGGAACGGTTCCTACTTCCTAAGAATAGGAATTGAAAACCCAAACTAATCAAGGCCCCAAAACCTCTGGCTTCAACAAGAGAACTTGGGAGTGATTTATTTAATTTTACAAATTTTTATCAAATTGCCCAAACTCGGCCCGCCTGTGTAAGACCACACAGCCCAATCAAAGCGTATCAATTCAAAGTCCAATAGAAAGTAGCAAATTATGGCTTCCATAACCACATATCAAAATGACCAAAAAAAAAGTTAAAACAGTAAACCCACCAATGAATTAAGTAACTGCCCTTTATTGTCAATTTTTTACCCTCTCTTTATATGTAGTGTAGAGTGTTACAATAGCAAGAATCAATGGAGATGAGATATATAAAGTGAGGTGAAAACATACCACAATCCTATATAGTATATATAGTCTACACAAAATTGGTATGACATGTAGCTTGGAAGTTGGAAGTAGAGCTTTGAGGTATCAGGCAAGGATTGTTATTGGCGAAGGCGAGGGGTATAGATAGGGGGCGAATCTTGACATATGAGTTTGGGAAGGTTAATATAAATTCCTATATATATAAATATATGGGGGAGCCAAATTAAAAATTTTGATATGCAATTGCATGCAAATCTATAGTCTACTAGGGGATTTTCCCAATTTTTGGGAGCCATGCCCCCCTTGTTGGTTAACATGGATTCACCTTTGGATATAGAGAAGTTGATAGTTGAGCTTGATGCGTAGGTGGTTGTACAATTCTTCACAAGCACCGTCATAGAATTTCATCCTAGCAACACCTTGATTCATGATTGTTTGGAGCTGATAAGGAGAGTGGATTATGGTTATGGAAACAAGGCATATCTATTGAGAAGGTAATCGTTGTGTCGATAAGCTAGCTAGTTTGGCTCACTCAACACCCCATGATGTTAACGTATATGAAGACTCTCGGGAGCAGTTATCGCCATTACTTGACGAGAGTAGTGTAATAAAAATGGAGTAACCCAATTGTAATTTGGTTTCTTGTTATTAAAGTAGAAAAAAAAGGTTGAATTTTCTCTCATAAGATTTTATGAGTAAAATCAAAAGTATATAGGTCAAAACTCAAAACAAATTTATCAACTAAAGTAAATTATTATTACTATTAAATTAATATGCATAAGAAAATTAAAATAAAACCTATTAATTTATAACTTTCGGTCACCCGATCACAAGTGTAGTAATTGTTTACTAGTTTCATTTGCCTCTATATTTTTTTTTACGAAAAAAAAAGAACTTTCATTTATGTCAACAAAAATACAACCTCAATACTGATATTACAATAATTTTTCGAAGGTCTTCTTCTACTTGAAAATAACTCAGCAAAATCGTATAACTCATTCATCGCCTCAATGAAATCTTGTTACGTATAAATTACTATTCATTCACCCAATCAATTTCATGCATAAATCATCATTTATTTTTCTCCAATACCATATATCATCCTTAACCTAAACAAACAATTAATCAAATCCAAATACATAATCTCAAATAGATTCTGAAAAGGAATTTATTTTCAATTTGTGGATATGTAAATTTTAAAAATTCCAAAAAGATTAAAACTTAAAAGAAAAAAAAAGGGAGAGAAAGAGAAAAAGGAAAAAGAAAAGAAAAGAAAAAAGAAAATAGGCAGACGGGCCGGAGTAGAAGTGAGTTAGGGTCGGGTATAATCGCGAAGCTTCGGATCCCCTTTGCCCTTTCTCCCTCCCTTGCAGCCTTGCTTATAAAACCGGAAAACAGCAAGGGCGGAGAGTTTTTCTTTTTTCCAATTTCAATTCCATTGCGTCGAGAAAGAGCCTCCTCTCTGAACCTATCACCTCTCTTTCTCCTTTTCATTAGACCTGTCATTTATTGTCTTCTTCATCATATTTTTGAGTAATAACTTATATTCTTTCCTTTTTAAAAAATTATTCTTTAAAACTGTAAATAAAGTTGGAAAATATAACTAGCTTAGACATGGAGGATATGCCCAACCAAGGCCAATCCCCCAATCCGTTTCCTAATCAAAATGAAATTCAGAATCAAACGGGAGAGCAGCAGCCTGTAGAAAGAGAGGAGCAGCAGCAAGACGAGGAAGAAGACGATGAAGAGGAAGGGAGAAGGGAAGACGAGGAATTGATGACAAAGGCGCAAGCTCTCATGGAAAAGATCACTTCCTCTCCTGATAACCCTAATCCTACCGTTCTTCATGCTCTCGCCTCCCTTCTCGAAACTCAGGAGTCTCTGTAAATGCCTCTTCCTCTCTATAATTTTTTTTTTTAATTTTTTGCTAAATACTTTTGTCCTTTTCAATTTAGTTCTAACAAACAGCTAAGGAAATGCTCGCGCAGTGTAATTTAATTTAAGTATAAATAATACCTATTCTCCCTACTTAATGCAATACCAGTAGCAAAGATTGATTAAAATTAGTTCGGACGTGGAACTACAACTGCAGGCAATACATATTTTAACCTTATATAAATTGTATCATAAAAAGTAATGTCTTGTTGCTGTTTAGTTTCATTTTCCATTTCAGCCTGCATAACGTAGATTTTTTTTTTTTTTGAAATTCTCTTTGTTTTTATTTCAGATACCTTGAAGAGAATGGCCCTTCTTCCAGCAGTGGTCGTGCCTCGCATAATGTTGGACGCCTGGGGAACTTAGTGAGGGTAATTGAATTTTCTTTATTTATCTTTGTTTCCCCGTTTCGTGAATGAGTTAGATATTATCATAATTCAATCTTGTTCTGTAGCGGGTTTCTGTTTCTTATTTCATTTCATTGTTTCTGAGACTAGAATATCATCTGTTTAGCACATTATTACTTATTTGACAAGGTTTTTACTTGGAGTTTTTCTCTATGCTCTCAGGAGAATGATGAGTTTTTTGATCTGATATCATTGAAGTTTCTTTCTGAGAGTAGATATTCAACCTCTGTCCAGGCAGCTGCTGCAAGACTTCTTTTAAGCTGTTCTCAGACATGGATTGTGAGATATTCTTTCTTTCTTTTCTTTTGTTTTTTCTTCTGAAAGCATTTAATATTTTTAGTTTGTGTCAACTATATGGGATATTATCTGACTTAATGAGCTGTAAATGGGTCACAGTATCCTCATGTTTTTGAAGAATCAGTTTTGGAGAATGTTAAAGCTTGGGTGATGAATGAGACAGCCAGATGTTCTATCGAAGATCAGAACTTCAAGCATGACTTGCCAAGAAAGGAAGCCTCAGATGCTGAAATTTTAAAAACCTATTCCACTGGACTTCTGGCTGTGTGTTTAGCAGGGTTTGCTTCTATCTCAATGTTTATGTTGCTCTTTATTCTGTTATTATATGCCTGTATGGTGTATCTTGTTGTCGTTTCGTCCATTATTCTTATTTTTTTTTCTTCCTTATTATTGGATGGTTACAGTGGTGGTCAAGTAGTTGAAGATGTCTTGACTTCTGGTTTGTCTGCTAAGCTTATGCGTTATCTTCGTGTGCGTGTCCTTGGGGAGATTACTGTAGCCCAAAATGATCCCTGCAATTTAACTGAAACTAAGGGTTTATCTGGTTCTGCTTCGTTCAGAAGCAGAGATGAAGGTCGAGGAAGAGGTCGGCAGGTTACAGAGGCAGCTCATGTAGATGATCCAAGAATAATAGATGAGAAATCATTAGATGACTATTGCACTGAATGGGATCGAGATCGAAGTGCTAGTCGGCAATCACGTGGAGAGGAGTGTTGGGTTGGTGAAAGACTACTGTCAGATGGGGTGGTTGAGGGAGTTGACATGCATGATGTAGACGCTGATAGTGACGAAAGATGGCATATTCGAGATCTTCGTGACGGAAAATTGAGAAATGGAGAATCTGATGAAAATGGGAGAGAGGACTCTGCAAGGCGCAGGATAAACCGTGGATCAACAAGGTCCAGGGGTAAGGGAAGGACCACTGAAGGGGCTATGGAGAATGAACAGCCACTAACCTCTCCAGGATCTGGCAGTCGTCTTGCACAGGCGCGTAGTATTAGAGACAGAAGTTTGTCAAAAAATCTGGATGTGAGAAAGGTTTTAGAGGCAAAAAAATGTGTGGGAAAGATCAATGCTGATAATCTTGTAGCGGAAAGAGATGATAGTGATGAATGTTTTCAAGGATGTAGAATCGGAAGTAAAGACTTCTCTGATCTGGTAAAAAAAGCTGTTACCGCTGCTGAAGCTGAAGCTCGGGCAGCTAATGCACCTATTGAAGCTGTCAAAGCAGCTGGTGATGCTGCTGCTGAACTTGTCAAGTCTACAGCTTTAGAGGTACATGGCCGTCCTTGGAAAGTCTGGACTCTGGTCTTTTTGATCCTCCCCTCTCCCCCAACCCCCCAGACTTCTGAAAACAATTTATTTTCAATGCTGTTCATCCTCACTTCTTTTTTTTTCTTCTTCTTCTTTCTTCTTGCAGGAGTTTAAAACCACTAACAACGAAGAAGCTGCATTACTGGCTGCTTCTAAAGCTGCATCTACTGTCATTGACGCGGCTAATGCTATTGAAGTTTCCAGGTCAGTACTTCTTGTTGACAGACTTAACAGTCAGAATATTTGCATTGCAGGTGTTGTATCTGGGTTTTCATTGCCTGGTGCAAGTGGTAATGCGCCCCCTTTTTTTATTACAGGGACTCTACTAGCACAACTGTTGATCCAATAAATAAGAGTGCTGTGGCAACAGAAGTAAATGAGAACGTTGAAGAGTATTTTATACCCAATATTGAGCAGCTTGCCCAGCTAAGAGAAAGATATTGTATTCAGTGCCTTGAAACTTTAGGTGAATATGTTGAAGTCCTTGGGCCTGTACTGCATGAAAAGGGTGTAGATGTCTGTCTTGCCCTGTTGCAACGAAGTTCCAAGTCTGAAGAAGCATCAAAGGCTACTTCTCTTTTGCCTGATGTGATGAAGCTAATTTGCGCTTTGGCTGCCCATCGAAAGTTTGCTGCATTATTTGTGGATCGGGGTGGCATGCAAAAACTGCTTGCTGTTCCAAGAGTTGCTCAAAACTTTTTTGGTCTTTCTTCTTGCTTATTTACTATAGGTTCTCTTCAGGTAATGCATGTAAACTTTAATGTTGCATTATATGGTGTTTTTTATACTATATATACTCTTTTCATATTATTAACTTAAGGAATTACCTTGGAATTTTTAACTTAAATTTTTACTTCATATATGGAGTTCTCCATCCTAAAAGGAAAAATAATTACAAACGCGGTGTTTTAAAAATATTTTTCCTGACTTGAGATCATTATTAGAAATATACCAACCTTCACAAGCTACAACATACAGAACAAAACCACTAAATTTTTCTTTGCTCCTTGTACTTCTAGGGAATAATGGAGCGCGTATGCGCACTTCCTTCTGATGTCGTCTACCAGGTGGTTGAGTTAGCTATCCAACTACTTGAATGCCCCCAGGATCTAGCTAGGAAAAGCGCAGCATTGTTTTTTGCTGCTGCATTTGTATTCAGGGCTGTGCTTGATGCTTTTGATGCTCAAGATGGTTTACAGAAACTACTGGGCCTTTTAAACGATGCTGCCTCAGTAAGATCTGGGGCAAATTCTAGCACATTAGGCTTGTCTGGATCAGCATCATTTCGCAATGATAGATCCCCGGCCGAGGTACTGACTTCCTCAGAAAAGCAGATAGCTTATCATGCATGTGTTGCTTTGCGGCAATACTTCAGAGCTCATCTTCTTTTGCTTGTGGACTCCATACGCCCAAATAAAAGTAATCGAAGTGGGGCACGAAATATTCCAAGCACCAGGGCGGCATACAAGCCACTTGACATTAGCAATGAGGCTATTGATGCCGTGTTTTTGCAGCTTCAGAAGGATCGGAAGCTGGGTCCTGCTTTTGTGAGAACTCGGTGGCCTGCTGTTGAAAAGTTCTTAAGCTGTAATGGACATATTACCATGTTGGAACTGTGTCAGGTCTTATGCCTAAAAACTTGTTCAACCCCCCTTCCCCATGTTATCATTATCTGTCTTTTCATTCCTCTTGTAATCCTTGTAGGCCCCTCCTGTCGAGCGTTACCTGCACGACTTGCTTCAGTATGCCTTAGGTGTATTGCACATTGTTACATTGGTGCCTGTGAGCCGCAAGATGATTGTAAATGCCACGTTGAGCAATAACCGTGCTGGTATAGCAGTTATTTTGGATGCAGCAAATAGTGCAAGTAGTCTTGTGGACCCTGAGGTGGGCATGTTCTATGATATTGCAATGTCTTTTTCTTATTTTTGTTCTAGCGAAAAAGCTAGTACTTTCATGGGCCCATTGTGCAATGTTGTGTTATGGCCTTGAAAGTGCTGCTGTTATTTTTGGATGCTGGAAGCAGACTGGTGAGTTGTGTTTATTGGTTTAGTCACTAACCTTCACATCCTTTTGTTTTGTACTTGCAGATTATACAGCCAGCTCTAAATGTGTTAATCAACCTAGTTTGCCCTCCACCTTCAATCAGCAATAAGCCATCTTTACTTGCTCAAGGTCAGCAGTTTGTTTCTGGGCAAACCACAAATGGTCCTGCTGTGGAAAGTAGAGATAGAAATGCAGACAGAAATATTTCAGATCGAGCTGTTTACCTGCCTAACCAGAGTGACATGAGGGAGCGGAGTGGAGAGGTGAGTTTGGTAGATAGGGGCAATGCAGCAGGCACCCAAGTCATCGGCAGCTCTGCACAAACACCTCTTTCCGCTGCTCCATCTGGACTGGTCGGAGATCGTAGAATATCCTTGGGTGCTGGAGCAGGTTGTGCTGGCCTTGCTGCACAACTAGAACAAGGATATCGTCAAGCAAGAGAGGTTGTCCGTGCGAATAATGGCATAAAGGTTCTACTGCATCTCCTCCAGCCCCGCATTTATTCTCCTCCTGCTGCTTTGGATTGCCTTCGTGCCCTTGCATGCCGAGTCTTGCTTGGTTTAGCCAGAGATGAGACAATTGCACATATATTGACCAAGCTTCAGGTAAACATGGATTATTACCATATTCTACTTTTATCTTCCTTTTGGTACCTGTATATTTTATTATTGTTATATTTTTCTGCGTTCAGAAGTTCACCACTTCACTCCCCCTCTCATTGTTTCCCCTGGAATTCTTTTTTGAATCGTTGCTCTAGGTTGGGAAAAAGCTATCGGAACTGATTCGAGATTCAGGTGGCCAGACACCTGGAACTGAGCAAGGCAGGTGGCAATCTGAACTTGCCCAGGTGGCAATTGAGCTAATTGCTGTAAGCATCTTTGCCTTTGACTGTTATATGTTGCATTAGACTAATTGCTAATTGTGCAATTTGTTGTTTTCTTCTATTGTAATGTCACCCTCCTGGTAACCCCTAAAATTGTTGGTATTGAACCATCAAATGTCAGAACTTATATTTCATTATTTTTCTTAGTTGATATTAATTTCACTGAGCTAGAAGTATAAATAATGATTGTTATATTATGCATTTTACTAATTCCCTCTCATGTCTTTTTCCCCCTCTGTTAACATATTTTGCTTTAGCTTATTGGAGATTGATTTTCAGTATTTATCTTTGATGTGTTAGATTGTAACAAATTCTGGCCGTGCTAGTACGCTGGCAGCTACCGATGCTGCTACACCTACTTTGAGGCGGATAGAGAGAGCTGCTATAGCTGCTGCTACTCCCATTACTTACCATTCCAGGTACAGTGTTTCACTGACATTTTTATGATTCATCATCTAATCTACACTCCTCAATCTTGCATTTGTTTATTAGATTGGACTCTTCTGATTAATTCTGTGCTGTTGTATGCACTTGTTCATTAAACTGCAGGGAACTTTTGCTTCTTATACATGAACATCTGCAGGCATCTGGTCTGGCAGAAACTGCATCTTCACTGCTGAAAGA
Organism: Corchorus capsularis; assembly: GCA_001974805.1. Taxonomy (NCBI): domain Eukaryota; kingdom Viridiplantae; phylum Streptophyta; class Magnoliopsida; order Malvales; family Malvaceae; genus Corchorus; species Corchorus capsularis. Next base: position 21,078 of record AWWV01013370.1, on the reverse strand, counting down.
AGCCCAATTGACACCTTTTCCATCCTTGGCTGCCCCATCCTCTCTTGCACATCAAGTCTCCGCACAGGATACTCCTTCAATACAACACCAGTGGCCCTCTGGTCGCATCTCTGGTGGATTTTTATCCGGGAGGCCAAAGATTGTTGTCCGTGATGAGGATGTTAATTTGAGGTGTGATTCGGCTGTGTCTTTGAAGAAGAGATCGCTTGCTTTCTCACCCTCTTTCGGGTCACAATCAAGAAATCCGCTTCAATCCCAAGATTCTCAACCTCCTTCTGTCAGGAAAGCACTCAATAGTTCAAAACCTTGTACTTTACCACCAAATGCATCAGAGACTCCTGTGGATACTATGCCAAAGAGTAACGTTGATATGGAATCACAATGTAAGACACCTATCGTGTTGCCAATGAAAAGAAAGCTATCTGAATTAAAGGATACTGGTTTGACATTGTCTGGGAAGCGGTTCAACCTTGGGGATCATGGACCAAGGTCTCCAGTATGTCTGACACCAAACCCAACTCGTAGAAACTCTCTGCTGCCAGATGCTGCAGCGTTCACACCCACTTCTACTTTAAGAGATCAACATGTCCGAGCAACACCAAGCAGCTTAATTGATTTGTCAGATGACAACCTATGTAGTAACTCCCATGTGGGACAGATGACACATTCCTACCAAGTTGGGCTTATAAATGATCCCCAACCCAGCAATTCAGAACGTCTAAGTCTCGACACTATAGTTGTTCAGTATCTAAAGCACCAACATCGTCAGTGCCCTGCCCCTATCACTACTCTGCCACCACTCTCTCTTTTACACCCACATGTTTGTCCTGAGCCAAAAAGAAGCCTTGATGCGCCATCAAATATCACTTCCAGACTTGGTACTCGTGAGTTCAAGACTGTTTATGGTGGAGTTCATGGAAATCGTAGGGATCGTCAGTTTGTGTATAGTAGATTCAGGCCATGGAGAACTTGCAGGGATGATGCAGGCTCCCTGTTGACATGTGTCTCTTTCCTAGGGGACTCCCATATTGCAGTAGGTAGCCATGCTGGGGAGCTAAAAGTTTTTGATTCCAACAGCAACAATGTGCTGGAAAGCTGCACAGGCCACCAGCATCCAGTTTCTCTTGTTCAGTCATATTTTTCGGGTGAGACCCAAATGATTCTTTCATCAAGCTCTCAGGATGTGCGGCTATGGGATGCCTCCTCTGTCTCAGGTGGGGCCATGCATTCATTTGAAGGCTGCAAGGCTGCTAGGTTCAGCAATTCTGGGAGTATTTTTGCAGCCCTGTCTGCAGATTCCTCCCATCGAGAAATTCTCCTTTATGATATCCAGACCTACCAGTTGGAATTGAAGCTTTCTGATGCCTCTACTAATTCTACATCTCGTGGTCATCTCTACTCCCTAATTCATTTTAGTCCATCTGATACCATGCTGCTCTGGAATGGTGTTTTATGGGATCGACGGGTTTCAGGTCCTGTTCATCGCTTTGACCAATTTACCGATTATGGTGGGGGTGGTTTTCATCCTGCTGGGAATGAGGTATAAAGCTATCCTAGTATTTTTTCCCCTTTTCTGTTGTTATATTTCTCGCTGGTGTTATGTCAATGGCTATCTCTTTAAGCTCTTTGTTATGAAGCATCTTCTGAAACTGTCATTCAAATTTTTCGTAGACGGTATCTAGAATCCTTAGTTTAGGTGGTGATCTGTTTACTGTAGGCCTTTTTTAAGGCTTGTTTAGTGCAGATGGGAACTTGAACGTCGGAAGTTCTGAAGTCTGTTGATTTTCTTGTCCTTTAAAATTTTGTAGGCATTTTTAAGGCTTGTCACTCAAATTTTGTTGGAGTGCCTCTTTTAGTCTTTTTATGATGCAAAATGTTAGTTTTAGTGTGCATGTCAGTTACTTGAATATATTTTCTGTTCTTCCCCTTTTTGGTTAATACTATACCTTTCAACAGGTCATTATAAATTCCGAGGTTTGGGATCTACGGAAGTTCAGGCTACTCCGAAGTGTACCTTCTTTAGATCAAACAACAATAACATTCAATGCACGCGGGGACGTTATTTATGCAATCCTGAGGAGAAATCTCGAAGATGTGATGTCAGCAGTTCACACTCGTCGTGTAAAGCACCCATTGTTTGCTGCTTTCCGCACATTAGATGCCATCAACTACTCTGATATTGCCACTATTCCAGTGGATCGATGTGTTCTCGACTTTGCAACAGAACCAACTGATTCCTTTGTTGGGTTGGTTACAATGGATGACCAAGAAGAGATGTTTTCATCAGCCAGAGTTTATGAAATTGGTCGGCGAAGGCCAACCGATGATGATTCTGATCCTGATGATGCAGAAAGTGACGAGGATGAGGATGATGACGACGACGACGACGATGCTGATATAGACCCAATTCTTGGCGCTGATCTCGCTGGGGACGGTGACAGTGATGCTGATGATATTAGCAATGATGATGATGACAGCGTGAGTGACCTTGATGATGATGATGATGGAGATTTTATCATGGATGATGTAGACTTCGATGGTGGAGGTGGGATATTGGAAATTGTTACCGAGGGTGAGGACGATGATGATGACAGCCAATTGGTCGAATCTTTTAGCAGTGGTGATGAAGAGGATTTTGTGGGGAACGGTTTTGGTTTCTGATTTTATGTCATAGGCAAAAATGTTGGTTTCGCAATGCTTTAACATAGTTGAAATGTTTGTAATTATTGTTCAAGGGGCTTTTTCCTTTAAAATTTTGCTCGTTTTGTTTCTTTTCCTTTCTCCTTATATTTTTCTTAAACAAACTAGTTGTTGCTTTCGTTTTCTAATATCATGCTCATGCGATTGCATCGCTTCCTTTGGCCATCGACCTCATCAACACAGGCAGTCACTCCTGAGACTCCATCGTATGCTTTCAACATTCTCTGGTAATTTAGACTTACCTTTCTCATTTCAAGCGGCTTCTCTTTCTTCCTTCTGGATCTGTATAGTATTCAAAATTCTTGAAATGCAGATGATGATTATGTACATTTAAATCAAAGGAATGAACTGAAGCGAAATGAGTGGGAGTTCAAACAAATGTTCACGTAAGTGTAAATACGATTAGTGAGAAGAAGACAATGACATGGGGTGTGAAAGAGGTGGCTGTTCCTTGAGCAGCTCCAACTGCAGCTGCTCTAGGGTTATGGATCATGATCCGAAATTTGCAATCTCCAGAAGACGGGTCAGTATTGGTGACAACAGAGAGATTGTTTGGGAACATGCAAGCACTATCAAGCTGATCAAAAATCTGGTAGTAATCATTGAAAGCATACGAGATATTCCCACGTGCGTCCAAATTTGCGCATGAAGTAGCAAATCCAAGACTGGTACAATCGGCATGCGAGCAAGCATAACTCACACTTGGTCCAACTTGTGGGTCATCAAGACTAGCCATTGGCGACATAACACACCATTTCTTAGCCTGATATTGTACATCCTTAGCCGGCACCAAATCATTCGAGGACGTCAGCCTGAGCGGATACTTGGGCGTTCCATCGAAGTAAAATAAGCCCCAGTGGCGTTCAAAGTTACCTGGCTGAATACTCTTGGCATCTTCATCTATAAGACTGAATAAGTAAGCATCTACAGGGCTTGGTCTCATAGGGGTTCCTTTCCCAGCCGTAACGCGGGACATAAACCCTTGGTTGAATCGCTGAGCAGACTTTGGATTCGCGTTTTTGTCACCGTCAGTTGGCCAACCAATCTCTCCGACTATTATGGATAAGTTACCGTATCCATTTTTCTGTAAGGCCCAGACAAGTGTATCGTGGTTGGCATCGAAAACGTTGTCGTATATTCTTCCCCCATCGTTGATTGCGGATGAGGAGCCGCCATCGAAGAAGGCGAAGTCAGTTGGGAAATTGGGATCGTTATAAAGGCTTATGAATGGATATATGTTAATGGTGAATGGGGATCCATTGTCGTTCAAAAACTGAACAATTTGCACCATGAGTTGATGGATATCTGACCGGAAATCCCCATCTGATGGAAGATTCGATGAACTCTGGTACACGTCAGCATTAAGTGGAACCGTTACTTTGACTTGAGTGGCCAAGCCAGCCTTTACTAAAGCAGACTGAACGTTCTGGAGAGCAGGGAGCAGTAGACCAATGTAAGTTCCATTATATGCTGCTAGGAAGGGTTCATTGCCAACTGCGACATACCTTGAGAAAGAAGCAACCAGGATTCATAAGATCATAAACTCAATTACTGATTAAAAAAAAGAGAGAAAAAAGAAAAATACCTGATGTCAACCGCGTTGGAAGACACGTGGGCAGAGACATTCTGAGCAACCCAATTTTGAGCGGCTTGTTCACTGTTGGCAAGAGAAAGGAGCATATCATTGGGAATACCCACCATGACCTGAATTCCGGATTTACTAAGAGCTTTCAGAATATTAGCATCCGCGTCGAAAAGTTTAACCTTTTCAAAGCCGTTATCTTTGAGCATCTTTACTACAATTGAAGGAGGTAAAGGGTGCGTTGCTTGGGTTCCCCAGTTAGCTCCGATTCCACTGCCTGGACCGATCAACAAAGCCATATGAAGCACAACAACAACAAGTCCCATACTCTGCCACCCCATCTCTGCAACACAAGTATGAATATGATCCCTAATTTCTTGTCTTAAACTAAATTCAAAACTAAAATTGATTATATCTGTAAAACAGAGCAGAACAGAACAGAACAGAGACGAATCATAGCATCGGTCAACGCAATCTGATAAAACAGAGAAAGTTAAAAACAGTGTCTGAATTGAATTCCGAACCGGACAGGGACTGACATATAATGATTTGAAGCAAGAAAAGAGATTCAAACTAGGAAGTACTCGTATTATAATTATAATAATAATAAAGAATTGAGCATAAATTAAAATAGGCCAGACCATACCAGATGCCTTTGATCTCTTAATTGCGTTGCAGTTGCATAGAGGCTGAGATAAGATTGGTGGATACAAATACAAATACGCAAGCAAACCAGTATTCCTATATACCTAATTCTTTAATCTCTAAGGTTGCTGAGATTGATAATAAATGATATTTGCGGTATATATACTATATACTATACTAGTAAGGTAAGCAAATAAATTAAATTAATGTAATGAAATCAATACGCATATAGTATATGGTACTAGCATGTATATATATAGTAGTATAAGATTCATGACTGCTAGTATTAAATATATACATATATTCTTATTGTTACTATTACTTTATAGTTTACTATAATAATTAATAACTAAACTGAGAAAGATGTATCAAAACGAAAAAAGGAAAATAATGCTGGATCGAATTGAATTTATCTGATTTTTTTTGTACTAATTTTTATTTATCTGATACTACTATAGTAGGAGTATTTATTCATCACGTATCCAGAAAAAGTCATTTATTTTTTTTATGAAAATCATTAGTAAAATCTTCATCAAAGGCATCATACATCCGGTTTGATATAAAAATTCGGACCCTTAGTTTCAGTAACTAAAGTTTGATCCCAATGATCTCAAGTTTTTTTTCCAAAAAAAAAATCATCAAACGTTGATTCCCTATTACCAGCACACGTGTAAGAATCTCCATAAGGACTGCTCCTCTCCAGTTCATCTCATGGCCCATGGGATGTGTGACCCTCACCCTCTCAATTATTGCATTGCGGAACGGTTCTATTGGGCCCAGCCACGTTGGCTTTCTCATTTATTTTGGGCAATTTCCACCTAAACCTAATAATTATTTTTCATTCTTTTTTTTTTTCCTTTTTAGTACTAGACTAGACTACTAGTAGTATATTTCTATATTTCCTTAGAAATTCTAAAAAATTTATAATATACTTTTTGAACTCTTTTGTTAATTCGATTCCTCGCATATTTTTAAAGTTTTCATTTGAATTTTTTTTTTTTTTGAGGAATCCTGTTTTACTTAGGGCTATAGTTTTCCAAACCCATTCAAGCAAACTTTGTATCAAAACATTAGTCAAAGCAACTCAATACATCTAGACCTGGCAATTCGTGTACTGATACGACACGATACGGGTCGACACGAGATACGTTTAGTCGTGTTCGTGTTTGGCTTATCGTGTCTCGTGTCTGAATCGTGTCGGACACGATTAAGATTATCGTGTTTCGTGTCGTAATCGTGTCAAGACACGATTAACACGTTTAAGACACGAGTGATACGCTTTAATTAACGGGTTAACACGATGACACGAAAAACCCGTTACACAACACGTTAGACACGCCTAATTAAAACCTTAAATAACTTATATTTTGAATTTCTAATATACCCAAATAATTATTATAAAAAATATATTAAATTATCTTTAATTATATAATATATATATATATATATAATTATATATATAATTTAGTTAATTGAAATATTTGAAAGATTGTATCGTGTCAAACGTGTCGTGTCGTGTCAAGACCTATTACACGGCTTAATCGTGTCATGTCGTGCCGTGTCCCGTGTACACGTTTATAAACAGGTCTCGTGTTCGTGTTTGGATTTCGTGACACGATTATTAATCGTGTCGTGTTCGTGTCAGACCTAATATGTGTTTATACCCTATGTAAACACGACACGAAACACGAATTGCCAGGTCTATCGACAACCGACTTAATATTACCTATAAGAGTTCTTGGACCTAAATAGCTATCTACTATAGCTAAACCATCCCGTCCATCCTAGGATTTGAATCTGTGCTGTTGGATTCCCAAACTCATCTTTTAATAGTTATTAGCCGCCATTAAACAAGGATCGATGTTTAATATATACACCTAATCTAAGTCTCAATTCCCTCCTGATTTGCAGGTTACCTCGACAAAAGTGAGAGAACATGTCGAGCCTCCCGCAAGATATGATCATCGATATATTGTGCCGCTGTGATGTCCGCGATTTGGTGCGGTTTAGGTGCGTTTCTAAGTCATATTGCTCTTTGATCGACAACCCTGATTTCAGCAAGCTTCATCTTTCCCACTCCCTTAAAATCAACCAAGCTCGTCGCTCCCAGATGATAATTTGGAAGGGGCTCTACTGTATGTCGTCGGTGTGGCCTCACCTAAAGTATGTGAAGTACAAAATCAAGGAGTTACACAAAAATCCCTCTGTTATAGATCCTTTTTATGATACATCATTTGAAAAAACTGAATTTTTGGGTTCTTGCAACGGCTTGGTAGTTTTTCTATCTAGATTAATCATTACTGAAGATGATAGGAAGATATATAAGATTTGTCTCTTGAACCCATCAACAAGAGTGTATCTGTATTTGCCTATGGAGATGCCTTTTTATAATTATTATTATAATGCTTATGGATTTGGGTATGACCCCGTTTCTGATGACTACAAGTTGGTGGAGGTTGCTCAGCCCAGGGCGTCGTTTGACTTTGGAACTAAGGTTTACAGCTTCAAAACTGATTCTTGGAAAAGTATTGAAGGGGAAGTCCCATATCCTTTGCATTGGCCTCTCCAGAAACGTCTTCGGTATGGGGTTCTTATAAACAATGCTTTACATTGGTTGCTTGGAAACAATGTTGTTGTTGCTTTTGATCTGACAACTGAGAAATACTGTCAGTTGTCTCTACCGGAAGTAATATCGTCGGATTGTAATCACTACAAGCAAATATATCAATTAGGAGGATGTCTCTGTGTGAATTTGGTTGAAAAAAATCAGAATATTTCTCCTACTGATATATGGGTGATGAAAGAGTATGGTTTAACTGAGTCTTGGACTAAGATCTTCAGAGTGAGTCCTGGTGATAATATGATACAACACCGGGCTTTGGTGTATTGGTATTCCACGAGTGGGAAGAAAACGTTGTCGGCCATACATGATCGTCCTTTTTCTGATCTTGTTGAGATTGAGAGTGAGAGTAAGAGAATCCATAGAGGCCATTTCCTTAAGATGTTTGAAATGTGTGTATGCCTTCCTACTCTCGTCTCTCCATATCAAATTAGTGTTGCTGCAAGAATATCAAAGGATATAAAAAGGATTCAACGAGCTAAAGTAATCAAAAGATTGGATGTGAGATGGAAGCTAACTACTGATAGTGGCAATGACTCGAAGAAACGACGCATTCAATTAATTGAGGTAAGATTATTATGACATTAATATACTCTTATTCCAACTTTGATTTTTTTTTTTTTGTGTGGTTTGATTGGTCTCATTGTTGATTTAGTTCCTTAATACAATAGGTCACATGATTTATCGTATTTATTATATAAACTTTATGATGAATGACTTATTAGGACTAGTTTTTCAGTCTACTAACTTTTCTTTGGTTTTGTTTTGAAGGATCCCTTTTGGTACTGATTGGTTTGGTCTTGAAGGATGCCTTTTGGAACTCACAAGGTGATGTACTCTTGCATAAAGATGCACAAGGTCATGTTAGCCTAAGAATTTAGTTCTAGTGCTAGTTTAACAATAAATACTCACTCTGTCCCATTTTTATTGTCCCCCTTTCTTTTTTTGGATGTCCCAAATTATTTGTCACTTACTATAAATAAACAATAAATATACTTAAACTCTCAAATATATTCTTACTTTCTATCACATCACAATTCACAGTACGTACACACCAAACTCAATAAACACTTACAAACACAAAGGGTAATAATGAAAGGATAATTCTACCTGCCCCTCCATTTTGTCACACACAATGCTCCCTCCTGAGGTGTCCATCATACGTTAGACCACGTGTCTTCTATTTTTCTTCTTTCTATTTTTATTCTTTTTAGTAAGTTTAGCCCTAATTTCACTAAGTTTATCCTCAAATTAAAATTTTATTTTTATTTTAAGGGTAAATTCTATAAATAATAATTTATTGTTATAGGGTTTTAGAAATAAAATATATAACTAATTCACTAAGTTTAGCCCAAATTAAAATTAAAATTTTATTTTAAGGGTTAGAAAAATTAAAATTTTGCAAAAGATGTATTGGGACCAATAAAATAATTGATACGAATCTAGTTGTAATTGGTCCAAATCCACCTTAGAGACCCGCCTAAGATCAACTTGAATCACCAAACTTCTAGATGTGTATGTCGACAATCTTCACTTGATAAATCTTCCTTCGTTCGTCGGCCTTGGACCTTCAAGTCGACCTGCACTTGAACACCTAAGATCACAAGTTTTACAAACAACCAAGCAATCACAACCTAATTGTTTGCTAGGACTCTACAAGATTGAAGAACCCTAAGTTTGCTCAAACTAGAACAATGAAGCCAAAGAAATCGATGTGGGTATAAACCTCTCAACTTTATTGATTAACTTGACTCGTGTTTACAAGAGGGGGATGGTCCCTTTATATAGTAGTAGAGGACGCATAACCCTTCTCCTAAAACTTTTAAAGGAAAACATTACATAAAGGAAGGAACAAGGAAATAGTCTACTCCTTGTCCTACTAGAAAAAGTAAATAACATTAAGCAAGGATTGGACTTAGTCAAACAAGGCCCAACCCAATGTCTTCTAAACTAAATAAATAACTAATCTAAGATAGAATAAAGGCCCATGAGGCCGAATTACACAATGCCAAAGTCTAATGCTCATCGATTTCAAGTAAGGTAAACACCTTGGAATCGATGGGAATATTCTTGGTGATGTCGACTTTAATGCCTTCCAAATGTTCTTCAATGGATTCTAAACCTCCAAGATGAGATCTAACAAAGCCCAATAAAGCTTCCTTGAACCTTTTAGCCCGAGCCCTAGTCATTGGACCTTGCGGAATGGCTAAAGGATCAAATGGCCGGTCTTGTCCGGATGACCCAATCGATGTTCGGTTGTGGCCGGTTGGTGCGCCAAGCGATGGCCGGTTGTGGCCGGTTGACCCATGCGATGTCGCATGCGATGGCCGGTCATGTGGCCGGTGTTGCGCGGCTTCTCCAAGCAATGGCCGGTCACTCGTGCCTCCAACTCCATGCTCCTCCAAGCTAGCATCGATGACATCTCCTTGATCTTCATTGGCTCCAATGTGTTCTTCTAAGCCATGATAAGCCCTTGACGCATCAATAATAACATGTGTCATGATGTATGATTGACATGTCAGGGAGTAAAATTGGGGTGTGGCATTAGGAGGGGCGCCTAGCATCGCTCATAATGAAAATCTACAAAATTCAACCTATTTTCTTAAAGTTTGTGAAAGACAACGGGGGATAATAAAAATCGGACGGAGAGAGTATAGTTTATGCATACTTTCATTGTTCGGCTCTTGATTTGAAGCAAGAAAAGAGATTCAAACTAGGAAGTACTCATAAAGAATTGAGCATGAATTAAAATAGGCCAGACCATACCAGATGCCTTGATGAAATGATATTTGCGGTATATATATACTATACTAGTAAGGTAAGCAAATAAATTAAATTAATGTAATGAAATCAATACGCATATAGTATATGGTACAATACTAGCATGTATATATAGCAGTATAAGATTCATGACTGCTAGTATTAAATATATACATATTATTATTGTTACTATTACTTTATAGTTTATTTACTATAATAATAACTAAACTGAGAAAGATGTACCAAAAAGAAAAAAGGAAAATAACGCTGGATCGAATTGAATTTATCTGATTTTTTTTGGGTACTAATTTTTATTTATCTGATATACTACTACTATAGTAGGAGTATTTATTCATCAGGTACACGTATCCGTAAAAGGTCATCTATTTTATGAAAATCATTAGTAAAATCTTCATCAAAGGCATCATACATCCGGTTTGATATAAAAATGTCGTACCCTTAATTTCATCAGTAACTAAAGTTTGATCCCAATCATCTCAAGTTGGAAAAAAAAATCATTAAACGTTGATTCCCTATTACCAGCATACGTGTAAGAATCTCCATAAGGACTGCTCCTCTCCAGTCCATCTCATGGCCCATGGGGTGTGTGACCCTCACCCTCTCAATTATTGCATTGCGGAACGGTTCTATTGGGCCCAGCCCCCGTTGGCTTTTTCATTTATTTTGGGCAATTTCCACCTAAACCTAATAATAATTTTTCATTCTTTTTTAGTATTAGTAGTATTTCTGTATTTCCTTCGAAATTCTAATAATACATTCATATTTTATTTATTTATTTTTATAATTACGAGTTATATCTAACAAGGACGGTTCTTGATTCTTCTGCATAATTATTTGGTTACCCATCCGTAGAGGGTGGGGGTGCCCTCCCATAGTCAAGAGCGGGCAGATAGCTGGGGCGAAGGAGATTCCTCGGTTGCCCAAACTTTGCTTTAGACTAGGTGGGCTTCTTCTGCATAATGATGAGCATATATATACTGTATATGTTTGTTAGGGGTCAAAATTGGGATGATCAAAAGCCCACCAAGCATACTCAAGGTTTGGTTATCTATCTCTTCAAATTTATATCTCTTATATCCCTAAGGGCATTTCTCTCTCCCCAAAGTCCCCAAACACATATAACACAGGGGCAATTCTCCTTCTAAAGTCCTCAAACACATATAACACAGAGGCATCTATACTAAAGTCCCTAAACACATGCAACACAAGGGAAATTTTCTCTACATGGCAAAGGTCCATAACACATATAACACGTTGGGCCTTGCCATCTATTTCTTTATTTACACAAAGCAAAAGCACATATCATATACACACATAACGTTCGGTCTTGCCTCCACAAAGTCCACTTTTCGGCCCAAAAGGCCCAATACTTGGGGCCTTACCAACTAATCACACAACCAAGAGCATGAAGACAAAAGGCATAAAATCCAATCTCCTGCTGCTCCATGTCAGACTTTCCTGCTGAGGAAAGCATCTAGGGGAAGGATTTTACTTAAATTCAAATTCCTTCATATTTAACCATTTATGGCAGGGATTAGTGCTAATTAATCTTCATTGCAGGTCTAAGGGCTACTGTGGACCAAGCCCACAGCGGGAAACTCATTGGGAGATGTGGTTTGGAAGGCAAAAGAGGAAGGAAACTCCTCCGTTTACCTCCTTTGAAAGGAGCAACCATGCTTGGAGGTTGTTCCTTAACACAAATGGGGTAATCGGCTGGGTGCAGAAAGTGGAATCAAAAAGCAAAGTTTATTTTGACATTGGAGGAAACCTCGGCAAACCAAATGAAGAGTTGCTATCGGCGATAGCGACATATGCATACAAGAAGGAGAGGCTGATTTCAAGACTAAAAGAAGCCATTGTTGCCTTCCTCAAACCGGAAGATTTTTCATCTTGGATCTAAGGCCTAATTACTGCAATTAATCAAAAAGCAAGAGCCAAGGAAGCCACCGGACAAAGCTTCCGACCGGTCAAAAGAAGAATTATAAAAGGAGGTCATTAACGGCAAAAATGGCAGCTACGACAATCCTCATATCAAGAGCCAAGAAGCTCCATATCAAGCATCATCATCATCTTCATCAAGAAGTTCTCAAGAACCCTAAATCACTCTCAACACAAGAAGAAATCAGTCTCCATTTTCCCCAAATCAGTTTTTCCACCATCGTCAATACGCTGTATTTTTTATTCCATTGCTCTCAATGTTTCCTTCTTCTTTCTCTCAAATCTCACACCCAATCTTTTTCCCACAGTCCTGAATTAATAAAGAAGCTTTTCGATCCATTTTATTGCAAAAAAATACATTTCTGGGATTTTGTTCATCTTTTTCATCTTCCTCGATTGCTCTTCTGTTATAGCTTGTTTTCCTGCGGCAGGAAGTATTCTTTGGGCAGTTGTTAACGCTTTCTCTTTAATCTTGGTCTCAATCCCATTTTATAACCCTATTTCTCTTCAGGAAAATTTGGGCTGGGCTCGAACCCAATAGAGAGCCGACCCAGACCTTCCCCATAAAAGGCTCCCACAATGTTTTCACCTTAATGCTATATTTGGTAGGAAGGAAAGAAATTGCATGGAAATGAAATATGGAACCAAAGGATAGACGGAAAAAAAAGAAAAAAAATTACACTTTCCTTTTATTGTACTTTGGTATGAATGATGGAAATAAAATCCATTATTATTGATAAAATTGTGAATAACATGACTAATTTGGGAATTGAATTAATTAATTAATGACAAAATTGTAAATAAACATAACTAAGTTACAAGCTAAGGAAATGTGATTTCCTCCCAACATTCTTCCAATGTTGGAGGATATGATACTAGAGAAATAACCATTTTCATTACTCTCATATCTCCTTGTTTATTTGCTTTGTTGTATTTCTTAATCATTCAGTCCTTCCTACCAAACAAATGAAAATTGTATTTCCCTCACATTTTTTCTCCTAACCATTTCTTTACTCCCTACTTCACTCCTACCAAACACAACGTAAATGATCTATAAATATAGAAATTAAAGAAAAGAAAAACAAGACTAATACTAGTCTCATTACTATACTTTTTATTTTGGTGAAAAGTGACCTTTTAGTTTTTTTTTTTTTTTTGGTTGGGTACACAGTGACCTTTTAGTTGAGAGGGTTTATTTTTTATTTTTTTATTTTTGTAAGGGTGAAAGTGAAAGATTTACCTTAAGGTACAAAACAGTTTGCCTTTCTATAAACTAGATCTATGACACTCACTTTGTCAGTGTAGAAATAAAAAGATAGTTTATAGTAGTTTTCTTTTTTGACACATTTAAATTGGTAGTTTTTTTTAAATGATAAAATAAAAATTAATTATTATATATATCTTTGGTGGTTTAATTTCAAATGGGTAGTTTTTAATCTTTTAAAAACTGAGTTTGTATCTGAATTAACTCGTGACACAAACTCAGGACTTCACATTATAATTAACTGGTAATCGGGCACACGCGTATGCGTATGCAAACCCCAAAAATAATCAAACTAAGAAATTTTATAGATAAATTGAAAAAATATAAAAGTGAATGTTAAATTTTACATTTAATAAAATATCATCTATATAATATTCTCTTAAGAAATATAGCCAAAGCAATATAGCTAAATAGTTTGAGATAAAACATAATTTCTAAAATAGAATCTGCAAGTTCGGATGAGTACACAAACAATTTTAAAACACAACCTATAGTTGAATGTTTATATTCTTCTTCGCCGCTGTTCTAATCCAAATCATCAATGCTCAGATCACGAAGACATTGACCATTCTCAGTTTTACGCAACTCCTCCAACAAAATCTATGTATTTTGAAGCAAGTCCAAATCACATCAGAGTATCGAAAATATATAAGTCAAGTACTATTGCAAAATTTAAAAAAAAAAGATTCAAAATAGAAAGATGTCAATTTGGTTGCTTACACCGATTTGCATCTCTAGCCTCATAGATCTCTGATCATGAGCCAGATACCTAAGTTTCATATCATCAAACTCCGAATGGCCATCAACAATCAATTGATGAAGATCATCCATTCGCACCTAATACAGACCCATCAAAAGGAAAGACAAAATATCAGGAAGTCTGCCACACAATGCTTGTAACAACATTTTTATAAAAAAAAAAACTATATTCTTATAAGCCGATCATAAAGTTTTCAAAGAAAAGCAAACATATATAACTATTTATCCTTAAACTACATGAAGCCAATCTACCATCTCATAAATATAGTGGAATAAACTCAAAGTTAAAACACACATGTCAAAGGAGCCTCTTACCTAATAAGAAATTCATTATAACATTTTATTAAAAAAATGACATAATAATGATGTTATATATGGTTGTTTTTCGAATGAAAAAAAAAAAGACGATTCCGCCTTTAAGAAATTAGAGAAAAAAAAAAGGTTGGAAGCCATAGGCCACCAATTGCTCATGGTCATGGAGGAATATGCCATTTTCATTCCAAGTTCAGAGATGGTAAGACCAAACTCTGCATCATTATAATGTTTAACTTTTAATGTTCTTAATCCAAACCGGTAAGTATCCTACACATGTTGCCCAACCACCCTTATTTCTATTCTTGTACACTGTCTTTGCTCTTGATGCCAATATATATGACTTTGAAGATTTCATAGAATAAAGTTAAGTGTACATTCTGTTCTCTATTGCTAAAACAATGTTGAAGACCCTATATATATTTTAATGTTCAAATTCATAGCTATAATTTATGTTGATCTTCTTAGGACGTTAAAATGAAATGTTCCTAATTCGGTAATCAATGTATAAATGACAAATGGAATGAAAGTTTCCAAGATGATCACTTATATAAAGCCACCAAAACAAATCAATCTCCATAATTCTCATACAAAAACCGGATCATTCGCTGTATACCTTTCGGCAAAAATCATCGGACTGATGAAAGTAGAGGCAAGAAACGACTGAAGCAATCTGAAAAAATCAATGAAAGAATCAAACGCATTACATGAGTCCTGTAAAATGAATGAAGGTTATGAATGATGGGAAGAAAAAGATGAAGGTTCTGGAGAAGTGAAGTTGGTTTAGGAAAAAAAATGATGCCAAACAAAGCATTATTAATCATAACAAAAAAATAATGAAGGTTACACCATTCTCAGTGTCCCTGTTTCTTCTTACACATTTTGATCAAACAAAGCATTCATTTTAATCATATTTTGTAGCAAAAAGAAAGTTATGCATTCATCATAAATTAAGTAAAGGAGCGATATCAATTCAATATATACTAATGACAGCAATTTCATCACAACGTAGATGAATCTAAAATGATATTAAAAATTTTGCTAGAAACAGGAAAAATAACTAATATATTAATTTGAAGTAAAAAATATATACATATTTGATATGCAAAAAATGAAGTAATATATAGTTACATTTTCTTGGAGGTAGTTGATGAAATGGCTCCACGAACTTTAAATCTGTCTCCCAAAATATGGAATGAGAAAGATGAAGATAGTTTCTGTAGAAATATGGAATGAGAAAGATGAAGATAGTTTATGTAGTTTCTGTAGAGGAATGGGAAGAGAAAATGGATCTGTAGTAGTTGGTCAAGCAAAAATAAAAAAGAAAATTTAGTTTTGGAAGTGTACTGATAGTGGATAACTTCAGTTAATTAGTGGTTTAGTGGATAGCATTTAGTAGATTTATGGTTAAACGTGAATAACTAAATTGGGAGCATTTTTTTTTAAAAAAAAATTTAGAGTAATGAATTTTAAATAATATTGTAGTGAGTAACTGAGTTTGTCTCCGAATCAACTCGTGAGACAAACTCAGGTTTTGGCATTATAATTAGTATAGACGAGTCAACTCGTGAGACAACCTCAGGTTTTAGCATTATAATTAGTATAGATTGTAGTGAGTAACTGAGTTTATCTCCGAGTCAACTCGTGAGACAAACTCAAGACTTCACATTATAATTAGTATTAGTATAGATATAAACAAGACACAGGGCACTCACTACGTGAGTGGTTTATAACAGTTTTTTTTCAATAGGTAGTTTCTTTAAAATGATATAAATAAATTTAAATATTATATTTAAATATTATATTTATCTTATAATGGGTAGTTTTTTTCTAAAATTGGTATAATGGGTAGTTTTTATCTAAAATGGGTAGCTTTATTTTATTTTGAATTTTTAAAAAACTGAGTTTGTCTCCGAGTCAACTCGTGAGACAAACTCAGGTTTTGACATTATAATTAGTATAGATATCTATACTAATTAAAATAAAATAAATATCAATATTTTATTTTATTTTATCATTATTATAATAAAAAAAACAATTTTCAGCCAAAACAATAATAATAATAATAATAATAATAATAATAATAAATATTCTTTTAAAAAAGCAATAATAAATAATTTTTTTTGAGATAATAATAATAAATAATTGAGTTTTGTTATAATTTAACTTTACATATATAGTGTTTTCTCAAAAAAAAAAATTACATATATAGTGTTGGGACCATTATGAAAGAGTAGTAGTAGTGATAGGATGTTGATGAACACAAACGACAAGACAAAAGTCAATTGTTTTTTCTTTTTTAAGGAAGATATAATATTCAAATTTCATTATGATCAGATTATATGTCAATGGTAGACGGTCGTTGATAATTGGAGCCTTGGCCCCTCAAAATTTTGAAAATTACTTTATTATCCATGCATATTCAAATATATTTACAATGAAAATATCAAATTGGCCCCCCTACAATAATCATATTCAATTTGGCCCCTCTATCCCCTATGTCAAGATTCGCCCTTGTATATGTCTACCGTGGGATTTGAACCTAAGACATCGCGGTTTAAGGAGCATGCATCTCACCATTAAGTCAAATACCCTAGTGCGGAATTATGATGCGTTTGAACTTTGAAATAAAAACAAAAATATATCAATGATAATATAATTATACATAGTAATTAATTACTACTCACTCTGTCCCATATTATAAGTTCCAGTCTAGAAACTTTTTTTGTCCCAAATTATAAGTCTCTTTTTAAAACCCAATGCAACTTTTACCTAAGTTATCTAAATTACCCTTGTTATTGGTAGTGAAAATTTAGTTGGAATTTAATTCATCTATTGACTATGAGGGAGTAAGTGGGAGGATAGAGACTTAGTGGAGGGAGAGAGAAGAGGGGCAAAATTGGAAAGAGAAAGTAAAAGTCTATAGAAGTTAGAGTTTTAACTACTTTTCTTAAAGATTGTAATACGGTTAAAATATACTTATAATATGGGACAGAGAGAGTAACTAGTAAGAAGGTATTTATCTCAATAAAAATGATAAATAAATAGAGTAAGAATCTTGATCAAGTTTTCATGTAACATTTACCGACTTGGGGAAATTGACATTTTGATTAGGAATCGGAATATGCAAAGAAAGTATATATGCATGGGCGATAAGTAAGGATCCATCGTTCTTGTTTTTATTTATTTATTTTTTCAAATGATAATAATAATAAAAGTAGCTTCATTAACAAAGTGGGAAAATGAAGGTGCTCGTGCGTCTAGTCTAGTGAGAGTATGCGAATGCGATATTATTGGTAAAATGAACTGGCAAATTCGATAATTGCCAAATTGTTGGTCAAATTTTCGTATATCCAAAAGAGTGGGCGGAGGGAGGGCAAAAAAGTCATTATCAGTGCGATGGATAAGGAGAGATTCCAGGGAGATGCAGGACTATTATTAGGGCCAGCCCAGGAAACTGAGGAAAGTATTTTAGAATCGGAATCTCACAATATAATTCATTACAATTCTTTCCCGTCTGGGTTTCAAATTTTCAATTCATATATATATATATATATACTAATAAATATAACAATACCTCTCCCATTGACCTTTTCTCTCAATTCTGATTGATTATCTTGAATCTCTCTCATCATCAGGTATGATTATTCCTCTCACCAATGAATCTGTTTCGTTCTGTCTTTCAATTTTTTTTTTTAATTTTTAATCTCAAGGAAAGGAAAAAGGAAGATCTGATCTGTTTCTTTCTTTATAAAAAGTACTAGTAATAGATATTTATCCCTGCTTTAGATCCATAATATACCTGTATCTTCCATTATTGCAGAGCAACGATGGCTTGGACCATTAAGCAGATGTCCCTGCTTGTCGCCTTTCTTGGCATCTTGTCTTTCATCTTCGGAGTCATTGCCGAAAACAAGAAGGTAGTCAATTTTTAAACCTTGAATCGATTCGATTTTATACATTTTTTTATTTTAAAAAATTATTGAATTGATATGATATATTCACAGCCTGCAAATGGAACTCCAATTCCTGGAAAAGATGTGGTTATTTGCAAGTATCCATCGGATCCATCGGTGGTTCTGGGGTACCTATCGGTTGCATTTCTGATATTATCTTCGGTAGCTGGCTTTTTCTCTCTATTTTACTCTTATAAAGGAAAATATGTTCCGCATTCTGTTCTCTTCCAAAGCAAAAGTTTCCTCGTCTTCTTCAACATTGCCTTGTAAGCACTCTTCTTTTTCTCTTCTGAGAATTATTATTATTATTATTATTATTATTATTATAAAAGTAAATTCAGCGATTTCCATATGATTGATTGTGTGGTATTTTTGACTTTTGAAATGAAATCCTCACATAAATAAATAAATTGTTTGATCATCAATCAGCTTTACAGCTGGCTTAGCCGCCGCTCTTCTCTTGTGGCCAACAGTGACTGAGCATCTTCACTTGACTCGTAACGTTCATCACAATCTCGCCACAGATTGCCCTACTGCTAAGACTGGTCTCCTGGGTGGCGGTGCGTTTGTGTCCCTCGATTCAGCTCTCTTCTGGTTAGTTGCCCTTATGTTGGCTGATAACGCCCGAGAAGATCACTTTGATGAAGTTGAAAAACAAGGTAGTCACCCTGAATACCAAGTCAAAGTGTAATCTCTATCTCTCTTTCATGGCTTCTTCTGCCTAGCTCCAATCTATCTTTATCTTCTGTCTGTCTATCTCATAGTAATAAAGATTAAATACTAGTAATCTAGTATTTTGTTCAGCAAAATCAAAATTTCTCTCCTGTAAATATTCCATATCTATTCTCTTATACTTGGGTGTGCACTATGTAAATGATTATTATCCTCTCTTTTTCTACTCTGACAAGTCTATATAGGTATTACTTCGTAAAGTGTATAAATAAATTGCAGATTGCTGCTCATTGATCAGGAGGTTTTGTAATTTATCGGTGCAGATTGTGTTTTCTCGCTTACTTTGTACTGAGGTTATGGACTAACAAAGAAAAATTTACTAATCCAAAATCCATGATCAATTTCATACTCTTTATGAAAGTGATTAAGATATAAAAGATTATATTCTTAGGATTCGTTCGGCATCGTTTTTGTTTTCCGTTGTCATAATCCTGTTTTGGAAACAAGACAGGTTAAAACAATCACATAAACATTGTTGATGAACAATATATATATATCTATACTATATATAAAATTACGAGTTATGAGAAACTTTTGAATCGACTATTATACCTTTATTTTTCTAATTGAATTGACCATTATACCCTTATTATTCAAACATATTTTTTTAAATGCCATTACTTAACTATTATAGTTTTATTCTACTAAAAACTCTATTTTTATTCAATTAAATCTAATATCTTTATAATTGCTTTATTTTTTTACTATTTTTGTTTTCAAAATATACAGTTTTATTCTACTAAAAACACTATTTTCATTTAAATAAATTTAATATTTTATTATCTCAAAAAATTCAATATTTTATAATTATTTTATTTTACCATTCTAATTTAAAAAGTTATTATGATTGACATCTTACTATTTGATAGTTTATAATAATGTATTATGATTAAAATTTATTATTTCCCTAATGTGCAATTATTTTATTGGACTTATAATTCATTTTTTGCTTGATATATTGCTTGCTGTATAATTAAAAAAAAATCTCACATTCTTATAACTATATCATTTTTACCATTTTACTATTTTAATTAAAAAAACTTAGATGTATTAGAAAATTTTAAATATACTTTTATAGTTTTACTCAACTAAAAACTCTATTTTTATTTTTCTGTAAAAAAACTCTATTTTTATTTAATTAAATCTAATATCCTTATAACTATTTTGTTGTTATCATTTTACTATTTTAATTAAAAAACTTAGACATATTAGAATTTTTAAAATATATTCTTTTACAAATTTTTTAGAAATAAACTTTTACAATTATTCTACTAAAAACTCTATTTTTATTCGGTTAAATTGAATATTTTTAATAAATATTTTATTTTTACCATTTTACTTTTAAAATATTGGAGATTTTTTTGGTAGTTATGGATCCATTTCAATTATAATATGAGCTGATAAAAGTATTATTATCAAGTTTAAAAGTTAAAATAAATTGGCTAATCATTAACTATTCAAATTTTTTTAACAAATTAAGTTAAAAATTTATTTAAAATCTAATTATTGTGATTAACTTTGTTTTTCTATTTTTGTAGCGTGTATTGGTAGGTTAAATATGGTTCTAAGTCAAATGAATCAGGTAATTTTTCTCGAGTCATTTCGGGTTTTCGGTTCATCTAGGTTCAGGTCTACTAGGTCTAATTGGGTTAGGCGGATTCGAGTTTTGACCTCGGGTCAATCGGGTTCCGGATCATCCGGGTTTTGGATTTTTCAGGTTTAGATTCAGCTCAATTTGGTCAACGTTAAAATTTTTTTTTTCGCACCAAAAAAGCATAATTTTTTAATG